>JARJEB010009533.1:0-20344 GCA_030264535.1 Liometoxenus newtonarum | reverse complement strand
ACATTAGAAAAGAAACTACGCTCTTATATAGGGACGATTATTAATACGCCAGATCTTATTTTATTCCCATTCAAATTAGTAAGAGCAAAGATTGCTCTTGCGACACTGTCAAATACAATAAATCCAATGAAAATTGCATCGAGTTTAATCATGTTAATAAAAACATGTTACCAGTAATTATCCTCTTTTATCGGGTCAATTATTAATCGTCCAGATTTTTTTTTGTTCCCATTCAAATTAGTTTGGACAAAGTTGGCTCCTGCGAAACTGTCAAAAACTGTTGTCTTTGAATAAAATTGGTTGAAATACAATAAAATCAACAAAAATGTGCTTATTAAATGCTCCTTTTTGAGTCTGAAAATAACCAAATACAACGGCGGATCGGTTAGAAGGACAACGTCAAGAAATTTTAATAAACACCCTTATTCCGGTGATCCAGTCACAGGCGAGACAACACAAGCTATTAACGCTCCCTTTTTTTTTATCGCTTCACGCATATCCCCATGTCTTTTCATTGTTGCCACGAGTTCTCTAAAAAAATAAATGTTCGTAAAAATTCATGTTTATGAAGGAAATATATTGTCAATCTATTTGCCCAGAAATCCAAAAACGAGACAACGCCATCGCACACGTAATAAATGTCTAGATAAAGAAATGAATGTGAATAAAAAGTATAACTGTAAATGTAACGTGTAAAGCATGATTCACATTATGCAATTCGTCGCATAAAAAATATAAGTGCGGTAAAAGTTGTATCGTGTGAAACGGCTTTAACTGATGTGTAGTACATTCTGTTTTGTTGTTATATTGAATCGACTATTTGTGTAACATATTCGATGTGTTCGTTTGTCCCTACAGGATATCATCGGTGGTTGCAAGCCTTGCAGCGCCTGCACCACGAGCAGCTGATCCGAATGGCAACAACGACTCCGGTTATGCGCCAAGCCAACCGGAAAATGCACCAACGGCCGAATGCAGCCCAAAACGAAGGAGGGGCGCGTCGAAAAAGAATGGTGCTACTGTAGACACCGAGCTTAGGTGAGGTTTTTTATTCCCACAGGACAACCACAAATTTATTATACTATTGTTGAGTACGTATACCCATATTCCTACAAACACTTTTACCTGAATTTTTTTTTAAATTTCCATCTATGCAGTGGTTCGATTGGAAAATTTTCGATTCGTTTGATCGCGACTCTTGTTTATATCCATGCAAAATTCCAATGAAATCCTTTCATTGGTTTCCTTGGAAAATCAGGATAAATACATATCATTCTGATATACTTTTCTTTTGATACACATAGTTTTCTATTTAATCATGTATATATTCAAGCCTTCGAGCAACAAGTTCCTCAGCAATTTGTGCATCAAGTAATTTCCCTTCTTTACGAAAGCAGCATCTTCACGAAACGTCGCGAAGCATAAAGGAAGCATAAAGGATAACGATAATAATGTGCAAACATATCTCCCCTCCGATGAACAGATGACGAAAAGATGTGATGCTTGTGTAAATTTGCACTGAAAATAATTTCAGGACATTTTGAATTTTAAAAATCCTTATTCTTACGTATTTCTGAGCTTTCCTACTTTATTCACTCCTGAGATATCCCGTTTTACGTTGAATTAAAGTAAATAATTTATTACACGTCTGCAAATTAAAATGATCCTTTTCGTTCATCCACAGAGAAAACTGAAAACTCAAATGAAACTGAAATTGTGCAAAACAAGACAAAAACAGGTATCCTTGCATTTTGTTTTTCTTATTTTCCTTGATCCTTGGTCATTAGGACAGTTTTCCTAAGGTGCTTCATAGTTTTAATGCGATTTGTTGGATCATATCTCGAGAAATTTATTTAATATAAGTAAAACTTTGTCTCTTTGTTAATTTGCTTTTGGTCAGAACTGTGACAACGATATCGAACTTAGGACCTGACAATCACGGAACGACTGGATCGAAGAAGGAAAAGAAAGCAACAACAGCGGCACGATTCACTATTTATAAGGTCAACAAAGCGAGTCGAAAGAAGAGGGAAAAATCGTCAGCAAAAAAGGAGCGTAAAGCGACGAAAACTTTAGCTATCGTACTGGGTGAGTCCCTTAAGAATTTATTTATTTATTTCATCACGTTTGAATGTCTAATTTTGAAACAATCGTACACATGTAACCCCTGTGTACACATTCAGAAATCACTCTTCGAAATCAATTGTTCGAAAATGAAAAATTTATTAACACAAAGAAAAATTGAGCATTTTCTACCATTTCCTTGCATTTGACTTTTGACTTTTTTTAACATTTGTTTTGTGATTGGATAGGTGTTTTTCTCATTTGTTGGGTGCCATTTTTCACCTGCAACATAATGGACGCAATATGCAGCAAACTGGGATTATCCTGTCAACCAGGTGTGGCCGCATTCCTGTTGACAACTTGGTTAGGATACATGAACAGTTTCGTTAATCCTGTCATCTATACAATCTTCAATCCGGAGTTTCGCAAGGCGTTCAAAAAACTAATGTGCAAATCAGGTCCTTAAATTAAATGAAGGACTTCCAAAAACATTGATAACTATACTCAAATGAAAAAGCCAAAGATATATTTAATATTAAAAATAATTAAGATTGCTCAAAACTCAAAATAAAAACTAAAAAAAACGCATAAATTTTCGTGATTTTTTATATAAATTAAGATTAGAGTTATCATTTTTGCGCTTCATCTGTGCTTCCCCCATTTACTCAATATTTTTTGTATATCTAGTGTTTCAACTATAAACACTAAAAAAATCATCATTTTATCTTTGTGTCCAGTTTTTTGATGAAGAACTCATTATGATATAAATCATAAACGTCTTTACGTCTTGAGATTTATAACGAATAAAATAATACCGAATTTATCGTAGACATATCACGCGAAATGATATTTAACACGAACACATTATTAACATGACAATTGCAAAATATAAATCTATAAATAAAATATAAAACGAGCTTTCCTAAGTAAGAAATAAAATTATCAATAATTTAAGAGTGCAAATAAAATAATGAACAAGAAATGAAAGAATCTATGAAATGGAAAATAGTATTGTACAAAAAGTGACTATAAATATAATTTTCGCTTTGAAAACATAATATAAAATAAGAAAAGGTATTTGAATATTTATTGTTGGTAGACGATCAAATCAAGAAAAAAAATTCTTTAAATGTGATTTTTTTTGTCCTTAAAGTGGACAAATTTAAAAAAAATGTTAAAAACAATAAATTGGATTTGTAAATTATGAATTATTAATACAAATATATTATTATTAATTTTAGTCATCAAAATTGTATGTGTGTGTGTGTGTGTGTGTGTACACACACGCAAAACCTACTTGTATATTTCCATTTTAATGTAATTTTGTTGTAAATAAAACAAACAAATGTAAAAATCTAAGTTATAATTAAAAATAAACAAAAGTTAAAATAATTAAATTAAGGGTAAACTAATTATCTAATTAATTAGTAATGTAAATATTTAAACGGCTTTTCATCAACAGTATTAACTTAAAATTGTAGGTATTATTAATAAAAAAAAGTGAAACTGAAAGATTAAAAATTAAAATTGCCCAGACGCTATTGAAAATAGTAAATAATTGCATGTGAAATGTGATGTTATGTATTGAAATCTTGTACATTACTAATTGTATATTTTCCTACCCCTAATTATGCAAGTCAAACTCAAACACAAACCCCATCACGTCACAAATAGTCATTCTACTAATCTTATCTCGCTTTGTACGGTAACAAATAAATATTATTATGATTTTTCTACGAAAATAATTTCTCAGTGACTATATGATGAAATGATTCAATGTTTGCAGGAAGTTAATTGGTAATTATCAGCACCAATTGATTAGTAATGCTGATTGTTACTTGATTTGAGCCCCATTTTTGGAAATATTTGAATCACGTTTCATCGATTTATCGTACTGTTTCGGAACATTATAGAAAAACTAACAAAAATTGAGAAGTCCATGATTTTCATCATCATGAAACGATCAGTTTATTAAGTTTAATGTCAAAAACACTTTAATGTAACACAAAAATACCTTACATACGCTTATTAATTATGTACTACATATGAATAAACGTTTAATGACTTAAAGGTAAAGTTAGTTAATAATTATTAATTATAATAATAGAACTGTATTAATGCGCTATACATACATTATAAACTTGTTTCTAAAAAAAAAAAATGTTATAAATAAAAGCTATTTCTTGTAGTTCGTGTTTGTTTTCTTGTTTTATTAAGTTTGAGCAAGTTGAAAAACCTACCACCAGAGGGCGCTTTATTGAGTTTAGGCCTTAACATGCGCTAGGGCCTAGGCTACTCTTCAATGTTTCAGTTTGAAAAAAAGGAATTTTAATATTTTAAAAAACATATATTCTTAATTACATAAAATAATAAAACAGTAGAAGCGGCAGTAATTGTTTCTATTTTTTGTAAAAAAAAAAAAAATTAAAAAGTATATTAAAGAAATTAATATATACAAAAGTCTTCTTGTCTTTGTCTTAATTAAAACTTAATAGCTCCTTTGCATCTCTCATTATTATCCTAAAAATACTTTATATTGATTAAACAATTTAATTATGTTTTTTCGTTAATTTATTGATGCTGATGTTGATGTTGAGAGTAAGTAACTCCTGGTGTGGAGTATTTCGTTTGATAATACTGAGGAGTGACATATGCAGGTTGCTGTTCCGAATGTTGCGCAGAATATTGTTGAGCATCAACATATTGCGCCTGTTGCTGTTGTTGTTGTTGTTGATGTTGTTGCAATTGTTGAACGTAAGCAGCCAACTGTTGAGGAGTATAAGAAGCCTTAACATACTGAACTTGTTGCTGCGCATGCGCTTGTGGTTGAGCCTGATAGACCTGTTGTTGTTGTTGTTGTTGTTGCTGTTGTGGTACTTCATAAGCTACTTGTTGTGGAACGTACTGTACCTTTTCGTATGCTTTGCCATAAGCCTTCTCATATGCTTCCTCCGGGCTGGAGGCATAAACCACTTGCGGAATGGTCTTATATTGCTGTTGAGGTTGAACTTGCGCTTGAGCATAGATGATTTTTTGTTGGACGGGCACAGACACAGAGGCATATTGAACTTTTTGTTGAACCGGAGCTGCAGCGTACGTCACCTTTTGAGGAGCTGGGGATGCTTGAAGTACGACCTTCTGGGGTTGCTTCGAGTATGTTACATATTGATGTGGGGCATAGGCAATTTTGCTGTCGCTGGTATATTGTTGATGTTGATGATGATGGGGTTGTGGTTGAGCGTAGGCTTGTTCAACAGATGCTTCGGAAGTTTTACCGATTGTTTGCTTCAAGAGGCCTAAGTTGGAGTAGGAGACCAAAGGACTGGAGTAACTGAACGACGAGACGTCCGAAGCCAATGAAAAATGGACTGGAGCTGGTGCATATGCGACCTGAAAATTACAATTTCTTAATTTTTTTTCAAATTAGATTAGACTTAATGAAAATCTTAAGCAACAAGTTCGTTGAACTACTTTTATTTTTTGTGAACGTGAGTGAGAGTTTTGAATTGGTCAATGCGTTTAAACTTATTGAGTGAAGTTGACTATACGAAAACGAAAGCGAATCAAGTGGAACGTATTCACCTTGATCTTGATAAATATATATATGAATTAAAAAAGCAACAGCAACAGCAACCAACAACAACAACAAAGAAACGCGATATCCCATAGTCGTAGTCGTGGCCAGTGAAAGTTTATGGTTAAAGGTAAATATCATCAATATTGAACTTAGCTGCTACCATCATGTAAAAGTAATCAAAGTCCATCCGTGTTTGTGTGCATTAGAATTGTCGCAATTATTTTATACTTTCAATGATACGTCTTCATTTACGAATGACGAGCCGGCTAAAAAACTAAGCGGCTTGTGTTTTATGCCTACTCTTTCCACAACCTTATAAGGTTTTAATAATTGCAAGTACTATATAACATTACGAAGCTGAAATTAATAATAATTAGTTTGCTAAGAAATTGCTTAGAAATGTAATTTTGCAAATAATTGGAGAGTGTGTTTTTGTTGTGCTGTTTCGTTTTGAAAGTTCTGAAAATAATGACAATTCCAATGAATATCTTTAGCAATAATAATTATTATCTAGTCATAGCTATACCAGATATGGGTATGCATATTTATCGAATGAACGTTTTCCTCTTTTGCGAAGCAACCGAGAGTTTCACATCGTTGCGCCGCAATACAATTAACATTAATGTCGTTGTGTGTATGCTGTTGTCGTTATTATTATTAGTAAACCTTTTTGGAGGGTGCATGTTTAATTAAACCTTAATAGCAGTCAGTATATATGTTTGATATTATTGCCGAACCAATCTAACTTTAGCTCATTGCATTCAACACGATTTTCACTCGTACACCATTTCATTTTCACGATTTCTCCTTACTTGCGTTGTTGGTGATGAAGCTTTTACAGCAAGATTAATTTTTGCATAATTAATAGGTACTACTTTGTAAACCTTACTGCAAAAGTCCGAATATTATTAAATCCCGGAATTTACCGGTCAATCCTTGGTTTGACCATTATCAGTAGCTGCTCTGACATGGTAAAACTTGAATTTATTTGTAAAACCTAGGATTTACCTATATTTGGACTTTTACAGTAACATATACATCGAAATTATTATTAAATAGAACTTACTTTAGCTGGAGCTAATTTGGTAACTTGTTGCTGTTGCTGTTGATACGGTTGCTGTTCGTATTCGTATTGATACTGAACTGGTGAAGATTGTTGATGACCACCAGCTTGAACATATTTCACTTGGTATTGCGGTTGAGTGTATTCCTTGGTGTTGGGTGCGAATGTTTGCGGCGATACTTTGGCGGTGGCATAGGCAATTTCGGCCGAGGCGGCCGTCGCCGTTGCATACGATTTTGGTGTTGTGTAAGTTGAAACAGCCCCACGTTTTTCTTTATCCGCTGATTCCTCTTTCCCTACGACTAGGGAACAGCAGGCAGCCAACAGTAATACCTACAAGAAGACAATTATTAACTAGATTAATCCGCATGGATCACTGTTTTTCACTTTTAATGGTTTATTCTTTTATATATCACTTTAATTTTTAAAAATATTTCTACTCACAGCTGTTACTTTCATGTTTCTGGGACTTGAGTATGTTTTGCTTCTACACTGAAGGTGAGAGTGTTTCAACAAGAGGGTACCAGCTGGTTATATACCGACGACTTCCTGGTGATCTCCTTTCTCTCACCACACCTATTGCTATACATCACGACACGTATGTGTATCATACATGATTGAATCAAAAAAAAACAACAAATAAGTGGGGGGATACAAAAATCAAAAACTTATTTTCAAAACGAAATTAAAAGTGACGATTGAGTGAAATTAAAGCGGAGGACAATTCCAATTGTTTGTTTTTATAGTAACTAAAATTACATATATATGAAGTTTCGCGAAAGTTAGGTTTTCTTGGAAGAAAATTAATTAATTCGGTCAATGAATAAATACGTTTACATTTTAATGAAATTATTTTCACCATTTTCAATATTACTTGAACAAATTCTAAGCATAAAGAGGTAATGACTTTATTTTAATAACGTAATTAATTTCATGTCTAATCAATTAGTTTAATAAGAAGAATTAAGATAAATTGGGCGAGAGTAAATCATTTAAGAATCAATCTCGTTTATTATCTTTCGTCTTCAGCGAGACAAAATATTAATAAAACAATAATAATAATGATGCCTTTTTGGCCAATTTATTGGCTTGTAAATTACATGTTAATAATCTAAACAACAATAAATCAAAGTGAATATGAATAAAAATATAAAAAATCCAAAGTCAATCTTAGCAGAAGGTAATAACCGCAATTACGTCATATATTTTTCTTTATTTATTTATTTATTTTTTCTTCTATTGTTAGAAATTGTTTATGTCTTTACGCTCATTTGTATTGAATTGTGTGTAATATTATTAGATAATATTTATAAATATCTACTCATCTTGTGCTCATACAAACAGATATGCAAATAAATAATATTCCCATGAATCTATTGCTCTTTTCATTGATTATAAACGATATTAATAATATGAAGATGTTATAAATTAGTTTCCAACAAGAAACGTGTATCTTGACGCACGACAAGACAAGACAAGGCAATAGTTGTGCCAGCATGTTTACAAATGTTTACAAAATGTCATGCTCATTCAAAATTAAGACTGGTAAACTTTGTGTTAATAGTTTTAATTGTTAGTTGCAACAATAATTGCACGACAAGTATTATTTTGTTACTGTTAACTTCGGTTCGTTTCACTCTTTAGTGTGTTGCTTTAACTGATGGTTAAACGCAGATAAATAGATGTAAATCTGAAAATTGAATGCACCATGCTTTAAAGTAGCAACATATATGCATTTATGAGACAACAATCGTACTTATTTCATTTGCAATTGATGTTGAAGTACTTGCTGCAGGATAAATGTCACTACTTGAACTTAAGACCTTTCTTTCTTTGTATCTTTTTACTATTCATGCATGTTTATTCAAGTATTCACTTATATTTCTTCGGCAGATTACATTTTGTAATCGTTTACCTTCTTCATTTGGTACTTTTTTTTTATTCAAAACTTCAAGGCAAAAGTATGTTAGCTTTCGCATAAAAAAAACGTCGATACGTTTTTAGATTGCCTGTTGTTATTCCGCACAAAAAAAAAATCAACTTGGAAACCTACTATAGATTCCTAGACACATAAAAAATGTTTTCAATTAATTTTTTGCAGTTTGTGAGCGTGTGGAACTTTTATTTACTTCACTTTTTGCAATGTAACTTTTTCTTCTTGTTCAAAATTCAATATCGCTGTTAAATATCTAAATAAAGGCGTACCTATAAAAAAAAACTTTTAATATGTTCATCAAGTTGAAAATAATGTTATTAATTTTATGTAGCATTATTACCCGTGAAATATATTATAATTTATTTGGCAAAAACGAAATTACATTGAACACTTAAAATGTGTTCCGCGCAAAGTAAAGTGGCTTTAATCAAGTGTAATTTCAATTAAAATGGCAGAAAATCAAAATAGCGTAACAACACAACAAAAGTTCATCACTTTTTAATTGAAACTTAAATTTTTACCTTTCTCTCGATGTCTCAACATAATTAAACATTAAATGTTTTCATCAACGGAGAATAATCGATGTAAAACACGCAACAGCAATAGAAATTATTATTTAATTGACCGAACTCAATATTTTATGTGCATTTAAGCAGAAATATCAGAGCAGATAGTAAAGTCGATAATATTTATTCAAAGATAATTAATTAGTTTGATTTATGAATTTCCGCACTTGAATTTGATGTAAAATTTTATTTTTCAATGTTTTTTTAACATCGATTCATGTTCATCCAAGAAATTCATTGAATTTCAAGTTCCGAAACTGTCGTTTTTATACTTTAACAGAGCCCAAGAGAATGCGAACGGCCACGAAGAAGGACGGTCGCCTGGTTGCCTATTGTGCGCGGCCAGCTCTGTTTTTATACTTTAATAATTTATTTAATTGTAAATGTATTTCGTCTTTTTATCTCAGAATCTTCAAATACTACCTACTTGTATTTGTTTCTTCAATAAAAGATATTCCTACTTAAATGAAAACAATCATTTTTTGAAGTGTAATTTTTCTATACAACTTGAATCATTAAATGAGGCATGAAGAAACGAACGATGTGTATCTATTGATCTACATGTGGATCAATTTCAATAGGAACAAAACAGAAGAGAACAGAAAACAAATGCAAATTTGCAAAAGTAAAACCAGAACTACAAATAAAACTGAAAGCAAAAGTATACGAAAAGTTATATTTTTGAACAATTGTAATTGTCCTATTGTTACTGTTGATTTTTGTAACAATACATCATGTTACATACCGAGTGTTTCATAATTCACTAAAAATTTGTTATATTTTAATCTAAATTTACACACTTTCAAAACACCCTATAAGTAGGTGAAATTAAAAATAAAAGTATTGCTTTCAATATATTTGCATAATTCGACTTTTGTATTTATTTTACTCGTTTTCGTACCATATCGTACAAAATACATGGAAAAAATTACATTTCCGTTCATGTTAAAAATGATATTTCGATATTTCAATTCATTGCTTAAAATAATAGAATTTTGCTTGGAAAATTCTTAAAAAATATAATCCCGCTTTTAAATTATTTCTAGATACATATAGCGCGGATTTTATGGATATTTTATTTCATCCAAAACTAATTTTGAATTTAATTACGTCATTGATTGAATTTTATATGCTTTCAAAATTTTCTATTGTCATCAATAAAACTAATAATTATCAAAATAACGAAATTACAATGTAGTCACCGAATTATAAAGTCAAATTATATTGAACGAACGCATATTTTAATATAAATAAATTATTTATGACTTTTGTGACACTGGCATGAATGAATAACTGAAAATGTAGAGTCTAAAGTTTTGTAATAAAATAATTGATTTAATTATGTTTTTGTCCATCATTTATAGCATTTTAATTAATTCATTTAATACTTATGCGAAGTGAATAGTGACGAGGAACGAGGTGGTAATTTAATTCACATTTCCAAAAGATAACTTGCATTTTTGTAAACGAAAAATGATTTCATCATTATAATTTTGTTTTTATGTGATAATAATAGAGCGGTCATAATTATACTTTGATTTCAAATTTATTACGTTTGTCGAATGTCGGGGGCGAGTACAAGTCGTCATCGCACTGCATTGATTTCCCACGTGGTTAAATTCCATTTCATCATCAAATGAAAAAATAAAGTACCTACACGTTTCATAAAATGTATGAATTTTTTATAAAATTAATTTTTTGTGCACGTAATCCCAACAATAAATCTAGAAAATTAATTTTTCATATGAATCTGGCGGGAATATTAGTTTTTAATATGCGCACTTACAATATTTGTCGAAGCTCGCCGTGTCACTGCCCTGGATTGCGTTCAGGTCGGCTCTAATGCTAGCAGTCCACTCTTACCGAGGCAAGGCAAGAAGAGCCGAGCGCGAGTATGTCCGTCACGTCTCCCCATTGCATCGCCTAGCCACGTGTCGCACTGCTGGCCTCGTGTCACTTTGCCTCGCCGAGAATGTTCAGGCATGAGGCATGGTTTCTCTCGCCTCGCCTCGCCTCGCCTCATCCACACTCGGTTCCCGGTCAGTTTTTTGCACGAGAGGCGAGAGCGAGAATCGCGTCCAAGCATGTTAAAGTGTTTAATTCGACCACTAGGGTCTGGACAGCACTGCAAATGTCTCGTGGACTGCTAGCATAACAGATATGACTTTATTTTGAGTCGACGCTTCGCGGCTCTTCCATAATACAGTATACTAATAATTTTTTCACATTATTTGAGTGACGTCAAACGTGTCCGTATTTCATATTTCTATAAATGTAGAAACAAGAATAAAATTAGCAAATAGTGTGACGGCATAAGAAAATAAAGTTAGCATGCAAGTTGATTGAATTGTGCCAGCACTCTTTTTGCACGATACATTTAGTTTCGTATCGTTTCATGTACGAATATATCCATACAAATGGTGTATTTACCACAATTACCTGCACATTTTCCACATAAATTACTCTTAATGTAATTTTATCAGAGACGATCAAGTAAAACAACCATTATTAGGTGTATATACAGGCGCATATAACCCACATTAATACCACTCACGAATAATGGAGCTTGCCACACGTCAATAATAGGTCATTATTCCTCTAGAGATTTATTTTACGCTAATCACAGCTCTTCCCTGCATTCAATAATGATATGTGACACACGGACTGCATCTAAAACGTCATCTAGGATTATGTGTTGAATTCTATGGTTGAATTTTTAAGTTTGAAAGCCAAATTAAATTTTGCCGTCGCATATGCGCTATTATTATTCACCCTCGTGTATAATAGCCTGAATATGCTCTCATTGAATAATATACTATTATTATCGCATGTTTGACCTACGGCTGAAATAAATACAATGAGCAAATGCATTTTAATTTCAATATTTGATCCATTGAACACAACAAACCTAATTGTTAATCTAGATCTTTCGAATGTTATTAGAATGCTTAACAAATTGATTTTCAAGACAAATATAACAAAATGCAACTATTTTACCCTTTTATTTCTTGAATAGTTATAAAAGAAAGTTTCAAAATATAATAAAAACTTGTAATTAAAATCATTATATTTTAATATTGTCATTTAAATTTATTTAAATTGGATTAATTAGAAATTTATTGTGTGAATTGTTAGACGAATAAGTTGAACTTAACTAATTAGTATTCCGCATGAATACAGTAATTTGCTCGTATTAAAAATTATATAGCTTGGTTGCTTGAAAAAATTGCAACTTTGCCGCGACACCAAAACCGTAACCTAAACCCAAACCGAATAGAAAACGAAACTTCACAAGCAAAGTTCACTTTCATTGTTAGTTAACTTGTCTTGCGAACGAGTACTTAATAATATTAATATTAATGCCCATGCTTTGTTCGTAATATACCTTCCGGTGATATTCGTGATTTGACGAAATTTTTCGTAATAGACGAAAAAATTGCAGGATGTGTTCGTATTCTTAATTCAAGTAACTCGAAATTTGTTATTTAACTTATCTTTAAAGCTATTGTTCAAGAATATAGAAATTTCAAAAATGTCGTTATCAATCAGCTAGCGATTGTTAATCAAACTGCGAATTATTCCTATAAATCCCAATGATAATGTTTTCATTTGTTTTACATATTTCTTTTCCGATATCGATAGATATCGGAAGATATTAAAATTTGATTGGTATTTTCACAAGAACATGACTTAAGTACAAGTCTAGAAGCAGGATCATTTATCAAGAAAACAATTTTTTCTGATAAAAATTCATAGTACAATAAGTCAAATAGAAAAGAAGCTAGAAAGAAATGATTGCCATTGTTCGAGTAAGCTTTCCTAAATTATTTTCATTTGAATGCATACCCACATTTCCCAATTGTGTTTTTCGTATTATTAAAAATGACCTGCGCCCAAAATAGTTGCGCCCAATAGTCCGTGCGCCAAAGATTCCCGCGCCAAACGGTCTTTGCGCCCATACTGACGCGCCCAAACGGCTACGTCCAAAGGTGCCATTCCTTATTTTTGTTCAGTATATTAGTGAAAATCGCATGATTATTAGTTTCATCAGTAAAGTGAAGTGGATAACAGACATACCTAACAGAAAAGAAATTCCCACTAAATATGTAAATAAATGCTTATTGTTTTGGGTTTTGTGGAGTTTTCGTTTGTATAGCGATAGCAAAAGATGTGAATCTTTATAAACATAATGAGCAAACAATAATATTGCTGCTGGCAGTGTTCGCACTCGCATCTTTATAGTTGTATAATGATGACTTCTGCATAAAGTAAGCAATTAAAATGCTTCGTTTCCTCTTACTCTAGTTCTCGTCACGTTCAACGTAATGCTTTAATAATCATGATAATAACAAAACCATGTT
Organism: Liometoxenus newtonarum; assembly: GCA_030264535.1. Classification (NCBI taxonomy): domain Eukaryota; kingdom Metazoa; phylum Arthropoda; class Insecta; order Coleoptera; family Staphylinidae; genus Liometoxenus; species Liometoxenus newtonarum. Next base: position 6,777 of record JARJEB010009533.1, on the reverse strand, counting down.
CGAAATTATGTTCTGCTACCAATACCTGCTGTAAGAACGAAAATAACTAAACAAAATACACATAAAATTGCGCATGATTACTAATTACAAGCGATAAAAGAAATTACCTTTTTTTTGTAAAATGTAAAATTGTTTATTGTTTTTAATTGCAACTGAAAGTCTCGGCTAAAAAAATTTTCATTTTATTTTAAATTCTTTAGCCGAAAATAGTTAATAAATTACCCAAAAATATTAAACTGTATTTTTTTAAGACGGTTAACCGTTTTTAAGTACCTACCTACTAATTAAATCAAGCAGTAAATAATTCCAAATTAGTAAGTATATTAATATGTTGCATTAACTGAGAAAAATTACTTTCTGACTAGGATCGAACCAGCCTGGTCCTAACCATTTGAGCTACGGAGCTGTGGCGATTGAAGTCGAAGAATAATTCAAGCAAGTGCGCCGAATTCTTGGTTAATCAATTTGCCCAGCATCGTCTTTATTAAGCGATTTTTTGTTCGATTATGAATTATGCCTGAAGCAATGATAACTGAATTGTAAGAATTAAATTCGGTTAAGCGTTTCTAAAAAAATGCAATTCAATTACAGGGCCGGATGATGCCAATCGTAGGCTCTAGGCACATAACTGAAATTTTTATTGGTGATCAAAAAAAAAGCTCTCAAGTCTCAATAAAGCGAGCGCATCGCAAGTGTGATGTGATGTGTACAAAAATAACTGAGAAAAATTACTTTCTCACTGGGATCGAACCAGCCTGGTCCTAACCATTTGAGCTACGGAGCTGTGGCGATTGAAGTCGAAGAACAATTCAAGCAAGTGCGCCGAATTCTTGGTTAATCAATTTGCCCAGCATCGTCTTTATTAAGCGATTTTTTGTTCGATTATGAATTATGCCTGAAGCAATGATAACTGAACTGTAAGAATTAAATTCGGTTAAGCGTCTCTAAAAAATATAATTGAATTACAGGGCCGGATGATGCCCATTGTAGGCTCTAGGCACATAACTAAAATTTTTATTGGTTGAACAAAAAAAAAGCTCTCAAGTCTAAATAAAGCGAGCGAATCGCATGTGTACAAAAAAAGCTAAAGCTTTCAAATTTCCAACTCATCAGTCTTCGTAAGTCCTCCAATTTTCGTACGCCCTAGGCACAGTGGTGCCTAATGGATGATACGGCCCTGTTCAATTATCATTTTTCACTAGTTTCCGCATAATTCATTATCGAAGAAAAATTCACAAAGAAATATTAATTTGAAGTTAAAAAGAAACTGCGTTTGAAAATCATCTTTCATCACGAAGAGAACAGAATTTCTAATAATGTAAATCGGATTAAAATATTCAAACGTATAATGTGAATCTTCGAAAGTGAAATTGGGAATTACTGTTAAAGTCTAATTTATACGGCTGTTTACTACACCGCATGGTAAGATGTAAATGATGGAATGTAAATGAACCAAATTTATGCGTTTGATCTAGCAAACAACTAGACGAAATTGATGTTCGGAATTAGAATCGAAATGTAAATCGTTCTGTTGCCGGTTTTGTCGTCCCGTTTTGATTTTGGTGCCTACATTGACGAACAGTTTCGATGTCTTTTGCTGTGCTTTGGGGCTTCGCATGGCAAATATTTCCGTTTCGTTTCCTAGCCGACTAGTTTTACATTTACTAATATTAATGTGACGATTTCGATTTCGTTTCGTTAGCAATTCCATATTCCAATTCATCTGCTTTTATACGAAAGATCTAAAACTTCAAACTATTTACAGGGAGTACACAGAACTTAAAAATGATATGGTAATTGCTAATTCGTCGCGCTGAATTGAATTGCCGCTCTTCGTTTGAGTCGCCACAGCTCCGTAGCTCAATTGGTTAGCCTTGGAGCATTAGCTTATTATGACTTTATAATATTCGAAATATTAAAAAACGTTTTTCTCATCGAAATTAATTTTTGTTCAATATTTAAATTTTTTAACACTCAATCATTCGAACGGCAAATCTTAGTTTTGTTATATGGTTTTCGGTTTGGAACACCTAGTATTTTTATGCGATTCTATCAAGCAAGACTTTCTTTTCCACTAAAATATCTTTAGAAGCTGTACAAGACATCCAATCCAAGATAATTCTCACCCAATTTTAAATCGTCTCGAAAATGTTCTTCACAAGTTCCTTTACTTACAACTAGCACTAGTACTAGCACTAGCAACGAGTTAAGTACTTAATCTAATTTTCAAGACTGCCGCACACTCTCAATGTCTGTTGCAATCATTAGATGGCTGCGTGCGTGTGTTTGCTGACGATTTAATTGCTCAGTCGAGCCGAATCTGGAATATTTCGTACCCCAAATATTTAGTCGATCTTTACATTATTTACATTTTTTTTTTTTGATTACCTGTTTGACTTTTATTTCAGCTATTTTATATTTACTTCATCGAATAAATCACGAAGCATAAGGCATGACAATTTCACTTTCAATTAAAAATTAAATTGCAAACAAGTCCAAAGTCTATTTTAAAAATTTATATTTTTATTTATTTATCCAAGAAACTTAAATATTTCGATGCGATTTGTTGATTTTCTCATGCTTTAAGGAAATTGATTTAATTGATTAATAAATTATAGTCACTGAGCCGAGAAAATTTCCAGGATGTATTTTACATTTTTTATAATTCATAATATAATAATTAATATTCTATTAATTACTTAAAATTGTGTGGATGATTAAACGATTCATCAATAATATTTTAATAAATAAATCCACTTTTATGAACCGTCAGCGCCTCTCTTTGTCGGTTAGAATGTCTCGTCACTTTCTAATTCAAACAGTTTGAGTTCGTTAGCCATTTACAGATGGTGCCTGTTGGTTTTCCATTTGAAAAACTATACAAATAGAAAACGTATCATTCTACATTACGAACTGATTACGAACAGCAACAAATTAAAAAACAATTCATAGATGACTTCTATTTGCAGATAATTTTTCAATAATTTAACTGCAATGCAATAAAAGTTAATTTTAAACAAAAAAATCATTAACTGAGACAAGTTTTTGTTGGAACGTTTTTCTGATTTTCAAACAAATATTTAATAGAATTAAAAATCCTAGAAAACTAGAAAAACACGAATATTCCTCAAGAAATCGAAACTGAAAATGCTCATTTCATTTATGGAAGGATTGCTCCATTTATTACATACCGTGCGATTATTTTATCGTCGAACATAGCATGTGTTATGTTCCTATGTACGATGATAAAATAAACGAGTCAAACTCATGGCAACGGGGATGTGTATTGCTAACGAGAGGGCAGTGGCGATGCACGCGATGCACGATCAAAGTAATTTGTATGATTATGCCTTTATTTATTTATTTTCCATAAAATATCCTGTATGGCCAATACCTTCCGTCAGTAAAATACATTGTCATCCCCACTCTATGCCCGTCTGTAGGTGTGCTTTAGCAATACTTGTCCACACTGCCATGACATTGACTCGTTTATTTTACCGTCGTACATAGGAACATAGTACATGCCTATGTTCGACGATAAAATAATCGCTCTGTATATTACCACCGTGAGTGGATAAATATCGACGATTTATTTTGATTACGTTTGCCGTTGCAAATATTTATACACTGGATGTTGCCGAAAACATTGTTACCCTAGAAAATAACAATAAATATTGCTATGAAAAAAAGGCAATAATAATTGAATTTTTCCTGTAAGGATCTTAGTTGTCCTTGAACACTCTACAGCTAGTAGCTGGTTAATTAAAATGAAGGTATTTAATCGTTAAGATGCAAATTTGGAAAATCTTTTAGCATAGTGACAATTGAATTTGCCATTAAATTTTAAAAAGAATGATAGAAGTACAAAATGACAAGAATTTACAGAAATTGCAAAAAAAAAAATCGTACTTTTTATAAGTTTGTTACAGTTGTCCATGATTGGAAAATGAAATGAGCAAAAATAAATTAAAGTAGAGTAAACTTGTATTTTTAAGTTTTATTATCGATTTAATTTAAATTTAGTTTCAATTAGTGAGATCTAGGTCTCAGTTTCTGACGCAATGATCGATGTTTTCGCTTCAATCTCAATTGCAATCCTTCAATGAGGTAATTTAATGGTCTCTCTACTATGAACTAAAAGGCAATAAATCCTTATTTGTTACATTTTGTTGTTGCATAAATGGGCGTATTAAGACAACAAGTCTAGTGACAAAATACCTCATCAGCCAATTTCTTCAATCGATGGCATTATAAAAAGGAAACGAGTTAATTTTTAATTCAGTATAGATTTCAGTGCCATCATTATCACATCACGTTCTTATCTTTGTTCTCTCCATCGATTTCATCAATTTACTTATCCTATTTTCAATAAAAGTGACTCTGTGATTAAAGTTGAAAACATGTATAAGTTGGTAAGGCATTTTCCAAGGCAATAAAAAAAGGCAATTTGTTACAATAGAGAAAATTTCAGTTAATTGCGTGTGTGATCCTGTTTTTTGGGAGAACATTCGCTGCACCTGCTCCTGTTCCAGGACATTTGGATTATAGACACTACGGTCACGATTACGGGCATTCAGCGCATTTACTTGCAGCTGCCCCCGTTCTTCACGCAGCACCATTAATCAAACCAGTAGTCGAACACGTACCCATTTACAATCAGCACTCTTTTACTGGTCACGACTATGAACATCACCACGTTCCTGTTTACCATCCCATTTACCACCATGCATCGGCTCCTGTTGGTAAAGTGGCAGCACCGGTGGTGAAAACATATGCACCAGCCACGAGTTATGCAACGGTTACCACTTACAAAGTTGCACATGTTCAACCAATAGTTAAGGTAAGCTTGCAATTCGTCGCATCAAAACATTGCATCGTGGTAATATTGCTTTAGGATAAATATGTGAGTAACGATTGATTTGTTTGATTGTTTTTTAGGCGATTGTGCCCCAACCAACAATTATTAAAAGTTATGTGCCTAGTTATGCCCACGATTATGGTTACGATCACCATGGATACGGTGGACATGGCCACCATTACTAAGAAAAAAATTATTTTTCAAAAATTAATAGAAACTTTTTTTTTCAATTATCAATACCCGTAATATAGTTTATCTACGACCATACTCGAAAACACACTTTTTTGTACAACGTGGTGCCTACGAAACCAAAGTCTTTCATGTCAACGGTTCATTATGTATGGTATGTGCGGAAAACACTTCTCATTACGTATGGTTTGTGCGGAAAACACTTCGACACTGCACGAGCTTGCACGAGCTTGCACGAGGCAATAGCAAGGCGCCACGGGTTCCATTTGTGAATTAATTCTTGATGTTAATTAAGATGCTGATAATAAATTCATGCTATAGTCGTAGATAAAGTACTGTACATACCTCGAGTGGAAACGCGCTATTTTCCACTCTAGGCATGTAATGTACTAAAAAATGTTTATATTTAACAAATTGTTATTTTTTATGTACTTCTACATGTTCATAAATCAGTAAAATGAGTAATAACTAAAAATAAAATAAAAACCTGATAACAATTTATTTTTAAAGTTAATTTATTACAACACTCGTCATGTCAACACAAAAATTGAAGCAATAAATGAATGCAAAGTAAAATTACTTGAAAATTTACAATAAGATTATTTAAATAAATGGTTCGAATGGATCTTGGCAATTCAAATATCATTCCGCAAGAAATTAATTCATAGTTTTATCGATGACTAGAATTGATAGTAGAAAATTATACCGCATGATTGTAGGTTACAATCATTTATTCATAAATTATTCCATCAAGAATCGAATAAATAACAAACTAAAAAACAAGGAGCACGTTTTGTTATTATTTTTTTCGTTTCCCGATATTTCGGTTTTTCTCATTGTTAAATGTGATTGCATAGATTTGTATAGATATTTAGATGTTTTTTTTTCAGTAAAAATTATATAATCTGCGTAAATAGTCAATATCGAATTATGAATTAAAGATATTATGGCTTTGATGCAAACAGAACAAAAATGAAAATGGACAGCAGAAAATAATAGTATATTATTCAATGAGCGCCTATTATACACGAGGGCGAAGTTTACGAAGCGAGGCGGTAGTCGAGCGGAGTAATCGCCCGAGAATATAATAGCGCATATGCGCTCATTGAATACTATACTTTATATCTGCGACGACAAAATTTAATTTGGCTTTCAAACTTAAAAATTCAACCATGGAATTCAACACATAATCCTAAATGACGTTTTAGATGCAGTCCGTGTGTCACATATCATTATTGAATGCAGAGAAGAGCTGTGATTGGCGTAAAGTAAATCACTAGAAGAATAATGACCTATTATTGACGTGTGTCAAGCTCATTATTCGCGAGTGATTATAATGAGGGTTATTAGTTGCCTACATACACACCTAATAATGGTTGTTTTACTTGGTCGTCGCAGATAAAAGAAATAATTATGCTTTATACTAGTTTAATGATTATTGATCCCATATAATTCGAATATCATAAAAATATTGTTCGTTCCATTATTAGAAAATATTATGCCGGAATCATCTACAGGGTGTTTCCTAATTGACGTATATTATTCAATGAGCCCATAATGCAGGCTGTTTATTATGCTCTCCGGCTTTACTACACTCGGCTTCGCTTCGCTTCGCCTCGTGACGTAAACTTGCCCTCGCGTAAATAGCCTGCATTATGCCCTCATTGAATAATATACTATTTCTAAATCTTTTGGTATAACTTTTCCGTGTCTTATGTGAAAAAAGTGAA
>JARJEB010009532.1:0-19774 GCA_030264535.1 Liometoxenus newtonarum | reverse complement strand
TTCTAAGTTGGTAACACTCGTCGTTCGACGTCCCGCCGCCAGCGCTTGAAGTATGAAATGTCAATATTTTGTAAAATGTCAATATTTTTGCAAGGTTAATGTAACCAAAATTAGTTTTTATTAAAAAAAAGGAAATACTAGACGCAAATTTTAAAAAATAGTGTAAGCAACTTGTATCATAAGTCGTTTTAAACGTTGGCCTGTTTCGAATCACATTGATTAACATTATGGTTCATTAGAAATGAAAGTTTTGCGAAATCTATGTGTTAATTCTTTCTTTACTTTTTTCAACGGAATCAAAATCAGTACAAATTGAGCAAAATTGTGTTTTCCGTTTTGTCTATTGTTTAAATCATGGCAGTCGGAAACGAACCCAACTGGAATGCAAGGCGAGGACCTATGTACAATCGGATTTAGAAGTTGATCAATGTTGCTGATACACCTTTCGCGTTCTATAAATAAACATCCGTATAGATTAAGCTATCTTAAATTGGGTTTCCCCTTATGAAGAATGTAGGAACTGGAAGATAATAAGTATTCAAACAAACAATTTCTTCGGCAGTCAAAAACGCGTCTTGAACATATGTTTTCTGTAAGTACTCTTCTTCGTACTTTGGTCCTCGTTCGTTTAATGAGCAGACATGAGGAAATGTGGAGGAAAATAAATAGCGAGAAGAGAAAACAACGGCACGGCATCGTAATGAATTGCTTGCTCAGTTGCTAATTGCGAGTAATCAGCTTGTATAATTTGTGTGTATTTGTGCAAAAGACTAAAAGAGCGACTCTTTGTAATCGAGGCAAAACGGCAACCCAACGTGAAATGAATAACGAACAACCGGGAGAACGAGAGAACAAACATTTCGTTCGCATATATACTTTTCTCATGATTTCTGTTCATTTGTTGCATTCGTTTAGAGTTTAGCTTTAGATCTTATTCGAACTGGAACTATATGCTGGTCTGCCAACGGTTGCAAAGCGTTTTGGATAGGTTTATTTTTCACAGTGGTAGTAGGATTATTGAAGGACCTAGAAAGACTGCATATACTAACAAGTACCACAATCTCCAGTAGCTCAGTTAGGGAACATGGAAGACGTTTCTGAGGAACATATAGACCGGGCAACTTTATTTAATCTGTGTATTTGAGTTTGTCCTAACGAACGAATACGAGTGAGTAGAAAGTACCACCACCAGCGGACCTTATTCAAAAATTCTTATCGTCGAGCATTTGTGCCCAAAATGATCACTTCATTTGCTTATATGGTTTGTTTAGCTGTTCAGCTCATTCCAATAGAATTTGTAGGTGCTGTGGAGACGTTTATATATGCGTGTTCATGTTTATCCATGCATGTGTGCTTGTGCGAGCAATGTGTGTGTGTGTGTATGTGTATGTGTGTGTATTTGTGTGCGTGCGCGCTTTTGTGTGTTTGTGTGTGTGTGTGTGTGTGTGTGTGTGTGTGTGTGTGTGTGTGTGTGTGTGTGTGTGTGTGTGTGTGTGTGTGTGTGTTAAAACAGCAAGAATATTCTACAGAACTTGTAGAAAAACATCAACAAACAATTCAGCGAATATAAAATACAAGACGGGAAAACTATATAGAAAACTTAATTAAAATTCATGAAGTTATGAAAATGTTGTCGGCGCTTTAACGATAAATTCCCACGAAAAGTGAGTACAATTGATATGAGGCGAGACCATAAACTCGGCTTTGTTGTGTGCATGTGCCCAGCGCGTATTACGAAAGCGGGAAATACGTACACAGTTGTAAGAAGAAGTCGTGGAAGTGTAAGTTTGGTTGAAAATATGACGCGAACGTAAAACTTAATGATTGTTATAAAGAAGAAGTTGTTACTCTGGAGGGTGTTAAAACAATAATTCTTCTTTCGTTGCCCGTTGCTCTGTAGATACTCTACGGCTACGCTATGGGGTAGAAAGACTTGCTTGCTTGGTGAGACGTCATCCGAATCCGAAAAGCCTATAGTAGTTCTGGCATATATTTTCCAACTAGTGGCAACTGGGAATGACTACCACGATGGATAAACGCGAAACCTCCTTACATAAGGGTGCAGTCTTTGTCTGAGCAAACGCAAGCCAGCTCTAAAACGTCGACGTGATATAGATTATTCGATTGATATTTTAAACTATGTGGCAATAAAATGAAATTGTCTCTCCTATAATAAAGTGGAACGGTTATTGGAAAATGCGAAAAAGAAAGGTATTGCTTCTCGTTTGATGATGATCCTGCAAGACTCAAAATGCACACTAACATTGAAATTGTGAACTGTAACTAATGGCTTATAGGTAGGGCTTGGATCCGGTAAATAATACCGGTAAAATAATACCGGTAAACGTTTATATTTTTGAATTTTCGTTATTTTTTTCGGTTATGGGAACCTTTAAAAAATTTGTTTCATTTACTGGTGACCTCTTCCGTTTACCGGTATTTTAATAACGTTACCGCGCCCATGGCATTTAATATTTTTATGTTAAAATTCGCTTATAAAAGCAAATGTTTACTTCTAATACTTTTAATAAAATGTACATCAATATTTAATTTTAATGCAAACGATTTTTAATTATATTTACCGGTATTTTTTTTACCGGTAAAAGAGTTACCGGTAATTATCGGTATTAATTAAACAATACCGTTATTTTTAGGGAAAACGTTATTATTTTTTCGTTTATTTCATCGTTAGTACCGGGATCGATATTGGTTTCGGTTCCAAGCCCTGCTTATAGGTAACGCATACCCAAAATCGAATTAATTCTAACTGCGTTCTTACTCAAAATCAAGGATTAGGTCAACTTACTATTACTTATTTCGCCCATGATATTTTTTCAAAAAAGACTCCATCTTTCTGCGACACTCAACATATTTTTTCTCTCCCATAACATTGCCTAAAGCTAGAGGCTAGATAGAAATACGAGTTGTAGATTTGGGCAAGTTCTGCATTCTAACTACAAATATCGAGGGAACATTCTGACTAAATTTAATTTCAATTCGATAGGCGTAATCGATCCTATACGAGTGTGGCCTTCGCTTGTTTATCAGCCATTTGCATACGATTTTAAATCCCTTTAACCTCGAATCCACGAATGCGTTTATACTCGCAGTATAAATCTCTTCAGCCTTTTCGTTGCTTAGTTTCAATCCTGTTCTAACCGGCAGGATCAATAACAACCTAAGGAAACACTTTGTCTCATTTACATCCGCATTGATGGGTGGTAGACGCCGGCTTATTGAAACCCACAACCACGCCTTATATATTTTTTTTGCTTATTTCAGCTACCGAAGTTAATGTCTTTCCAACTAATAAAATAAAATGGATAAATTATTAGCTCTAAGTGAATACGAATACTTGACTATATTGGGTATACGGTATAACGTCTATTGAAATATACATTAGCCGATGAAAGCGTAGGGCTCTAGACAAGATGACTGAATGTATTTGAAATAAGGTACCAAGCTTAAAGTACGAAAAGCATCAAATACGCGAAATAGTCGATCGCTGACAACGAAAAGGGGTTTAAGCGAGAATGAGCGAATGTTAAGTGGAAAGTTCTCGTAAATTTCCATTAACCACATAAAGGCCTTCGAAATGAAATAGTATGGTAATACGGATGGTGTGGCAAATTAAAGACGGGTTTCTGTGTGTGTTCTATATATATTTGGTACAGTCGGGTTTGTTCGTTTGCTTCAATACGGGAATAAGTAAATGACAAGCCGCAATAGACGAATATATAAAGCAAAAACACAGTCTAAACGTGAAAATGATAGAAAGTTGGTGGGCTTTACTGAACTGAGAGTGCTTTGCAAGCCGAAATTCTATTAAAACAACAATTGAAGGTGTGTTACTGGTTTACTAATAAGTGCTCTTCTAGTTTCAGAACGATAAGCTGATGACAATTACGACAGCCAAAATTCTACACGTGAACGCAGACTGTTGAGAGGAAAAGTTGAATAACGAATTCGTCTACAAACCGTATATTTAAACAAAGTGCGTTTACCTGAATATATCCTAAGAGGATGCTGCTAAAGAATTAATTCCAAATTCCGCTCGAAATTTCTTAAAGCACGCCGTCAAACTGGGAAGTATTAATTTAAGAAAAAATCCACAAAGCTACAATAATGACGACTACAAATCTGCGTCGACTGCTATTCTTAACCTTATATGTATGCACATTAGGTAAGTCTTAGGTTTTAGTACTTATGTTGAAATTTAAAGTTTTAATTTAAATACAGGGCTTGGATCCGGTAGATAATACCGGTAAAAAAATACCGGTAAACTTTTTTATTTTTGAATTTTCGTTATTTTTTACCGATACAGGAACCTTTAAAAAATTTAATTCATTTACCGGTGACCACGTGACCTCTTCTCTGCATGGCATTTGATATTTCTATGTTAAAATTCACGTATAAAAGCAAATGTTTAGACTTTTAATACTTTTAATAAAATGTAAATAAATATTTAATTTGAATGCAAGCGATTTTTAATAATTTTTACCCGTAATTTTTTACCGGTAAAAGAGTTACCGGTAATTACCGGTATTAATTAAACAATACCTTTATTTGCAGCGGAAACGTTATTATCTTTTCGTTAGTACCTGAATCAATATTGGCGTCGGTTCCAATCCCTGTTTAAATATGAAAAAAAATGATGTAAAGTACATTAATTAATACATTTATGTAATTATGATTGATATTAGTCAACGGAATGTGTGCCAGGTATAGTAAGTGAAACGTTGCAAATACTGCAAGACCATATCATCTATCAACTTTTTAACCAAACCTGCTAGGTTTAAATTAGGTTAACAATATTCAACACGAAAGAAAAACTACCCGATACTTAACTAAATATAGTTATGCAAAAGTTTACTTTAAACGCTTAAAACGTTTAAAACTTATATTTAACGTGTTTCAAGCACGAATTATTCGCCAACTTTGGATATCTATTCATTTACTTTTCTAGCAGTATGTACCAGATGTCCCACACTTCTACATACATTTGTGAAACGCTTTTCTATTTTAAACGCATATTACACATCTACTATTTGGACACACTGTATTAGTGCATTAGTACATCGAGTAACATGAACTTGTGTATTCTAGAATTACTAAAAGTAGAAGCACTTTGTACTTGTGCAGTTGACACTGCATGAAAAGCATTAATGGTTTAATTTAAAGCTATGACTATTACGAATGAAACATACTCATACGGGTACGACCTCTCTTTTTTGCACCTGAGCTTTTAGCGTCGGCTATTGTTGCATTAATGTATACTAAACTAAATAATAAGCGTAGTATTTCCGTAGGTAGGTTACATAGTTTAAAAAGATACTTACAAACGTGCTTAGACAGCATCAAGCATCACAGAATTGGTAGTTTCTTTGAAAATCCTAAATCTCCGTAATAGCACGAAGTACACTCGGAACATAAACTGATGCGTACAAAGTTATATTATTATTTTAATTGGAAAAGATATACTAGTCGAACACGTTTCAAATTAACAACTGCCGATGCTTGGTATATAGACTAGTAACGCCGTAACTCTGACTTAGATGGTTCGTAGCTTAATGGTTTAGAGCAAGGCCCGGAAAGCCGTGAATGCGGGGTTCGATTCCCTGCCGGGGAGAAAACTTTTCTGAATCAGTGTCGCATATTAAATTAATTTGGCTCAAATAAATAATTAATTTGATATTATAGACGAACAGAAGTTTATTCCGTTATTAGCTTCACACATACACATGTTACTGTAAAAGTCCGAAATTGGTATATCCAAGATTTTACCGGTAAATCCTAGGTTTCACCAGTTTTTACCAGTCGGTAAATACAGTTTTGGATAATGGTAAAACCTAGAATTGACCTGTAAATTCTAAAATTTGCCAAATCTAACTGGTGAAACCCAGCCATTTACCGGAAAAAACAATAGAATTAACCAATTTCGGACTCTTACAGTAACACGTATATACATTTGGACTGTTGCTCATGTTAAGTTAAATGCCCCCATTCAATATCTGAATGATTTAATTAATTCTTTAGAAGAATCTTCTTTCCTTTGAAACTCTTGCCGAATTTCCTGCTTTTATTATCAAACTACACTAAATCAAAATTTATCCAGCATGTACGCGTATAATATATAGTTGGTATCCTCTGAAAACGTAAATCTTGCGAGGAAACTTTGGAAACTCTAATATGTATTAATTATAATCAATTCGAACATCATAGAACAAAGTTCGATCCGCACGACGGAGGATATGAACAAAGTCGGTAACAGTTAAGTAGTATGCATGCTGGTATCCTGTGTATATGTAGATAAGTTAAACTCATAAAAGCGCTTGTAAAAGCCCAACGAAGAGTTCGAGACTATTGTGGGGATTTGAGGCCTTAAATGTATAGGCCGTATAATAGGAAATGTATTGTGGAAAATCTCAGGAGTTGTAGGTCGTCGTTTCGTTCACTATATTATTCGTAGATTCGAATGGGCGCATTTTGCCTCATTTGCTGCCTAATGTAGAAGAAGACGTCACCTTGGGAATTTAAATACGAATTCCACATTCGTAACGTCTTCAGTCGTTACAGTTATTTAGGCATAAGAACACCGAAATCCTTTTTCTTTGCGATTTCGAAGCTGTACTAAACATCTATAGGACTATAGAATAATCTAAAATGCGAACTCAACTTTTCAGACACGCAATAATAGAATTCACGATAATCCAAGCAGCGTCACCTAGGGGTGCTAGGGTAATTTCTTACGCACTTTCTCATTATTTAAATGATAATGTAGTTAAATGAACAATGTTTGTTTGCATAAATAATCTTTTCTTGCTTCAAAATATCCTGTAGATTGGAATTCCGGTTATATTTACATTTCTCAACATTAATAGAAACTTAAACAAAATAAAAATAGTCGAGCCGCTATTCGTTTTCTGAGAGTATAACTAGAAAAACGGAAATATAGAGGTACTTATGCAAAGATTTTTCATCGAGCTCATGTTTTATAAAACTTTTCAACTGAAGAACTAAGCAACGTAGTGGTTAAAATGCTTACATGAGTGTAAAGGTAGGCTACGCTTTTTATGCACGTTAAATATTCAAAACGTTTTCATCATCACGCTACCTTCCGGTTTTTTGAAACGTTCAGTTGTTTGAAAATATCTCCATATTCTAAACTTATCACGCCTGAAACCTTTCAGAACTATTATTACTTAATTAAATAAGAATTCATATAGTTTCTGTTCCAATAAGAATAAATATAGAAAAATATTGCTTTGCTAAAAATGTTCCATTTAAAATAAGAAAATTGATATCACTTCCCGTATGAACTGGAATTGTTATTGAACCTATCACGCAACTGGCGGTGCCTACTATAGGCAACCGATCGGGCGTTCTTTCTTCGTCGACAGTCGGTCGGTTTAGCATACGTATTGTCAGCTACGGAAACCGCGTCGCTCGTGTTGCGTGCGGGCTACGCCTCTTGCTTGGTGTCCGTCAAACTGTACAGACGTGGTCCGTCACACAGTTTAAGGTTTAGAGCACGATCTTGGCCTTACGACTTTCCGAGTGACCTCGAGAATGGAGCCTGCTGCTTTGTACGTAAAGAAATAACCCGTCCGTAGTTCGCCTGTGTATTTGTTGTTTGCGTGTGGCTTTGCGGCTTGTAGAAGTTCTAGTGATTGTTCATGGCTTGCAAGATTGTTTTGTTGTGATGGCGTACCTGCGCGTACCTGCTGGTAGCCGCCATCTTGGCCTCTTGAACAATAAAAAGCTATGGTTTGGTAATTAATGTGTTGACTACTTCATTTTGTCCTTCCCACACATCAGCGTTTCATCGATACACTCACGCCGTCGTTGCTAATGGACATAGCCGGGTCACCAACCACGCGGCCGGACACCGTAACCCATCTGCTTCGCCACAAACCAATAATTCCATATAACAGATAAATATCCAGAACTCATATTTTCATATATTAATAAAAGTATTTTAAGCCCAAAACTTTCGAACAATGAACCGCATTTTATTTTGATATCAATTAATCTATTTTCAATTTCCACTTTCCGGTCAAAATTGTTCGCATAGTCCCATGCGAACCCGTTTACCGATTTATTTTTAATTAAATCCTCTTATAAGTATATATTGGAAGGACATAATAGTCGAACGTAATTTAATTGTATATGGAAGCCACATTACACAAGTTGAGTGGACGGTCGGACGGACGATTAAAGGGACTGAAGCGAAAAAGCTGGCTGCCAGCCTTAAAGCAACCATGCAGGAGTGATGTTGGAAAATTATGTAAAGGTTCAGGATAGAGTAAAGGGTGCAAGTCGCCAATGTTAAGGGTATAATTTGGGTCACTATTAATCTTAGAAACAAGTTCAAAACATGGAGATTAATGTCTTACTCCCGTATACGCTTCACTTTGCTCGGACTGTACTTGCAGCTTACATTTACGAGCAACGTAAGCTTTGAATACATAACACAGTAGCACACAGAACCGAACTGATGAACTCTACTTTTGTATCGAGTTCACTTTACTCGTTCATTCGAAGCTGCATTCAGACATTCAGGGCAGTGGATATTCAATAACCATTTATTATAAAGCAACATTGAAGGGTTCGACGGGTTTGTGGTCTAAGAACCTCGATATACGAGGAGTAAAAGCACCGCAACGGGAATGTTGGGCTTCCGTAAGGTCTTTTGTATTCTTTACACCGTGTAAACGTACACATGAAAAACTCTTTAGGTTTTCTCAATCTTTATGCATTCCACCCCCGCAAAAATTCTCCAAAATATAAGCGCTTTGCTATCTCTTTGAAGGTAAATGTATTAATATGTATGTTTCCTTGAATTTTTCTTCTAAAACATCCTTATTATGTAAAGAAGTCCCCCTCCCCCTTTTTCAATGTGTTCAATCCTTATTCTGCCGTTCTGGTCCTCCCCCTTTTCTAAATATTCCTATAAGAATTCGAAATGGGTATCCGTTTATGCCGGTTTTCCAAATATTTTCCACCGTTTTCTTACCGGTGACTTTATTTATTACTGCTGCGTTGCATCTTTTAATGGGCTTACGTTATGAATTTTATACCAGAAAGCCTCTTCATGAAAAAATATAGCAAAGACACACACACACACACACACATACATTCAATGCGACATGATTTGTGACTTTCTTCACACCAACAAACTTGCCAGTTTGACTTTTTTTGCCCACTCATCGAATTCTTTAAATGCATCTCGTACTTTACTTTCACATTATTATCATAAAAAAATACATATAAAAACTTTAGAGAGCATCATAAAAATCTTCAAGTACTTATTTGAAATTCACCACAAAAGCTCAAATGCTTTTTGTCTTTATTGTAATTCTTTGCACTCGAACATTTTAACCGAAAGAAGATTCGAAGAATAAATGAGCATTAAAATACTGGTACCCAGAATGCCGCACGCACTTACCGTATCGTGATAGGTGAAAATTTGACGAAATTTTAGCGTTTTCACGCGAATGGAAACGAAAAGCGCAATGTAAACATCAAATTTTCTCAACTCCATAGTGCTTACCGGTGACAGACGAATTGTGAGAATAAAAGGAATTCAGAATATTGTTAAATCACCAAAAATTTGTGAATGCCAAACTTTATGCTCGCTGAATACGTTATTGTGCATAAATCAGGAAAGTTGTCGGTTCTACCCCTCTTTCCGTGGTGGTTTGTCGACTCACGAGAGAAGAAAGAATAAAACCGGAATAAAATACGCAAAAGCTTGCGAACGTGAATACATTTCGTAGCACCGAAGAATTGGAAATTTCGAATGAGAGGGAAAATCTAGGTGCCATGGGGTCTAAAATTTAATTACTTACATTCTATGATTGTGTACATTATATCTAGAACTTATTTCGTTGAGTGAATATATCAATTATTCAGTGTCTATAAGGAAAATTGTAATTTTTAAGTCTTTTCTCAATCAAAAAGTTTATGTTTGGTATCTTTTTTGGGAATTACTTACTTGTTATTGCTGAATATTTTGTTCATAGTAAGATGAAAACTTTTTTTGTAAACGATCTAAGAACTATGCCATTCTTGACGGATAAAAAATACTGACGGATGTTATTAGAAATGAAAATACGCTTTAGGGGTATTTAAAATTAACACATAAAACAAATAAAGCACGCGTTAAAACAAAAATTCAGTTCAAATTATAAAAAAATATATTTTCTTTATTTTTTGGCGTATTTAGTCAGTCATCTTTTCCGAAAACACGTCTTTCCGTTAACTGTTACGCTAAAAGGATCTTGGAAAAAAGAAACATAAACAAGAAAGGAAAACCGAACTGCAAAGGCGCCGTATTGTTGACTTTCCCTCTAAAAACGTTATTTTTATTCCTTAAATCTTATTTCGCGGTTTTGCATTTCTTCTTTTTTCTATCTTTCTCATTCTGTTGCCACTTGTTTGAAGAAGAAGATTTAAATCTTGCTCTTTTAATATACATAATGCTGACGGATGTTATTAGAAATGAAAATACGCTACGTATTTAACTACAACTATTTTTAACTCGTCAAGAAACTGGTTTCTAGTTTCTATAATATTGTAAACTTTATAATCTTAAGGAGAATTCAATGTTATTGCCCTCATTAGAAATGGATATATTTTTTGGCACTTTTACAATTGTATATTTCCATGCTTAATTTTATCTGAAACATTCTGTATGTTCATGTGTGTTTTTGTTGTTGCCTGCTGTGGGCGAAGTAACCGCTTATTTCCTTTTTAGCCCCATTCGATAAACCTTTGCAACAGAAGCTGAGGACGGCGAATGTGGGTATAGAAACTGCAATGTTGGTCGCTATAAATTTACTTAAACAAAAACATAAAACTCTTCCTAGCAGCAATACACTAATCCATCCGCAAATTATTACGCAATAAAACAAAAACGTTCGTTATACGTTTGGTTGCGTTTCGTTACATTGGTTCTATTCAACCCTATTACAAAATATATACAACTGATGGTTGGTTCCGACTATAAAATGAGTAAAAGCAAAAAAGAAACGCGGTCTATGTTAATTTAACTTAACAGAACAACTGAAATTAAATAATCAAAATTTCTGTGAAATGGAAAAAAGACGGATCACGATGCAATTTTATAACAGGGTAGAGAACCCAAAAAATTGGCAGTTAAAAATATCGGCAAAGTCGGCAGTCAATGAAGTGACTTCCGATAGACATTATAGGTTTGTTCCAAGGAATCAGCAAACTAGTTCCGAACTGTCCGACGCATGATCAGTTTTAAAAAAGCGATACTTTTTTGCAACTGCTCTTGCGTCGTACAGTTCGGAACTAGTTTGGTGCATTATTGGAACAAGCCTAATAACTACTACTATAATCTGTTTTTATCTACTCTACTATGGTCATTTCTCATGAAATTGAGATGTTACCACGGTGACTAGTACGCATGATGGGATTAAATTTGATGAGACTAAGGAGTACATATGATTCCTTCAGCACTTGCTGGGCGAAATACTGTGTACCTAAGTTACGTGCGTTTTGTAAATGCATTCAATTGCGATTAGTGTTCACTATACACCCTGTACATTTGAACATATAGATATATTAACGAGAAAATTGCTATTTATAAATCAAGACGCGGGGGTGGGGCTCCGGAAAATACTCTAATTAGTCGGATCGTAGCGCGTATTTTTTTAATGCTCGGTCGAGTTTTAATGATCGTATAGGAAGTGAGAACACCCGGCGCGCTGGCTCCGACAAACAAATTTAACAGTAATTGGAACTAACCAGAAAAAGTATATATACATATATGTATTTTTTTAGTAAACAGAAATTCATTTACTGCCAACCGAATGCTGTTTTACCATTTGACTCTTGCAAAAATGTTGTCGTTGAATAATTTTTCCATTTCTAGGTGAACATCGCTTTATCTGCATAAAGAGTGCTATGTGTATGAGGATTAAGCACCACTGCCGAACTTATCTAGTACACTTACAACATAAATGTAGGAATATACAGGATAACTAAAATCGTTTTATTTACAATTTTCATTTGGAATATTATGCTGTATACCAAAGCCAAATTATTTTTCCACTCGAGTGGTGAATCACCCTATATTGTATATCATTTAATTTATGAATTACTGAATAAAGAAACAAGGATGGTCCTAAAAAATAAACCTAACAGAAATTATGCTTATAACTGCATTTGTATGTAGAATATGAATGTTGAATCAACAAATTTATATTAAAATGAGTTTTTTTCAAATAAGCCGGTCGGTTAAATTCGCACCGCACAACTTTCCGACCAAATACATTACAATTTTGTAGAAGTCGTTGATCGTAAAAATAATTTTGATCGGAAAATGACATTGTGGCATTGATTATATTTTGATATCACTAAATTTCTGCACAATTTCTGCACAATTTGTTATGAGAAAATCTTGTAGGAAATTCAAAATATTTTCGAACAATACGTATATAAATAGTTTTCTGCAAATATCAATATTTAGTCCGTTATACGCGAATTAATATTTTACCGGCCGATGTTATATTTTGCACTCCAGGTTCAAGTGAGATGTATACCTACCCACGTAATAAATTTCTACACAATTTTTTGCTTGTTTTAACAGCAATTTTGTTCACAGACACAGACAAACACAAACACGCGCGCGCGATAGACTGATTTTTGGCATGGTTACATATCTTTCCTACAGCGCGCGCTCGTGTGTGTGTGTGTGTGTGTGTGTGTGTGTGTGTGTGTGTGTGTTTGTGTGTGTCTGTACTGTGAACCAAATTACGGGCAAACCAAGAAAAGTATCAGAATGGAAAACTGTGCGGTGCGAATTTAACGGGCCGATTTTTGATGCTAATACGGGAACTTTCAGTTTGGGACATGCATTGGTTTTCAAATCGACACACAACAGTTTTTCTGGATCTAGTATTAGACATATGGATGGTAGCTATAGATGGTAAACCGGGACAGTCTAAAAGTTAAGTGAGACATTGGGCACCTTTCGGCTACTATTTTTCACAAAACAAGCGTTTACCATCAATTAGGCGCAATAGTCTTTACTTTTTGCTGATTTAACCGACCTTTTACATTTTCAAACAAAAAGTTAGCCACACAAAATTAGTTTTCTTGTTGAAGGGAAGCTAAACCCGTATCTGATGGAAAATGCTTACCCTTCTTATACTGAAATAATGAGGTCCCAGAGCTAGGAAAAGCATCATAACTATCGATATTTTTAATCTAAATTGGTTATTTTTTAATCCCCTCGCTATATCATTCTGAACTTATATGAAGGGGTTATTCAGTATTACTAGTTGCCTCGTATACCAAGGATAATAAGGATCGGATAAGGAAAAAGGGTTCTCTTGTACACCATATAAAGTTATATTCGTCGGGACGGGTCTACAATATAGATCAATTACCGATCCGCTCGATTAGGATTAATTTTAGATGGTCCTTTTGCTGTCTCGCTATCCTTCGGTGCGTTATTAAGAGTAGAACCCACGATAGAAAACTAACGAACACATCACAACTAAATATAAAAATAGAAGTAGAAGAGTGCCTACAATGGCAATCCGCCGTCAAAAGCACTCTTCACTGCATTGTATTTTATCGTTAACTTTGACTTTCTCAATTTCCTCTCTTCAATGTGCACTAGATATTTATTCTTATATTTTTATGCTACATGCAAAATTCATGCATTCCAAAAATGCTAAAAAAGTTTGACAAATATTTTCTTTTATAGACTTTCTTTGACATTTAGTTCAGGTTTATAATCTGTTCAATTACAGGCGTTGGTCAGTTGTGTTGTGTGTTATTTTATGTGAATTAAATTTTGCATGTAAAGTGAGAGTATATGAAACGTTTTGATTACATTTGAAAGTTTTTTTTATGAAAAGCCTCCCCAACAAGCCTCATCAAAATAACCAGAATAGTATGTGTTCCAAAGAGTTGGAGTTCGATAGAGAGAGAGAGAGAGCGAGAGAGAGTATCAAGAGCATTGAGTTGGTTTGTTATTGTGAAGCAAACGTAAAGTATGTATGGATATATTTATACATGGAGGAGAATAAAGCAAAAGCGAAGCAAAAATCATCCCTTTTAATGTTACCGACCGTCCTTGCCAGTTTGCACACACCGCAGGCACCGGATGGTGGCAACTTTCCAATTAATTGAGACGCAAGATACACAGCAAACAACCCAAACATACTGAAAACTGAACTCTGCTGAGAGTTGAGATGAACAATATCAAGAACCCTACATTATGGATTGTTACGTACCTGTAGGACTTACATAAAAATTACCTACTTGCTCATGTAACTTTAAACGTTATGAACATTTTTCATTTAGGAAATAATATAAAGTTATTTTGAATTGTTATTTTGACAACATTTAAGCAAACAAGAGTACAATCCATGCAGCAAGTATGAGAATAAGAATGTTGATATAAATTATGCAGGGCTTGGATCCGGTAAATAATAGCGGTAAAAAAAATACCGACATACTTTATTATTTTTGAATTATCGTTATTTTTTACCGATTTGGGAACCTTTACAAAATGTATTTCTTTTACGGGTGACCTCTTCCGTTTACCGGTATTTTGATAACGTTACCGCGCGGATGGCATTGGATTAATGCAAACGATTTTTAATTATTTTTACCAGGAATTTTTTAAAGGTAAAAGTGTTACCGGTAATTACCGGTATTAATTATACAATACCGTTATTTGTTGCGGAAGCGTTTATTTTATTGTTAGAACCGGCATCGATATTGGTTTCGGTTCCAAGCCCTGATATTATGACATAATTCACCGATATCCTATAATTTTATGAATTTGTTCCCGCAAAAATGTTAAATTTGTTCACATATTTTACGGAGCTTGCGTTTGCTTAGAAGCGCTGTAGGTGCATTAAAATGAAAGTGAAATTTAAAAACCAAATTTTATTAAATTAAAGTCCAACCTCTTAATCATATTATGCATAGATGTCATGAATTTGCAGCGTAACAGACTGAATATTTGCATTAGCTAAGACATAGAAGGATTAAAATGAAATGGCAAGGAAGTTCCAGCTGCTAGAGCGTGTGCCAGATTTCAACTTAATTTTCTAATCAAGTTTTTAATACCTATTAAATCCTTTAAAGGAAATTACACATAAAGTCGTTGAAGCTTTTGTTCTTTGGCTCGTGCTACATCAACTAATACTGAAGGAGTACGAGAGTGTTGTGGGTTCTATTTCGACGTCGCGCAGAAAATAATAGATAACAAATAATTTCTATATCATCAAAGTTATGAATCAATATTTGGATTCGGGCGCCCTTTGGAAGTGATTCCTGGGGCGGTCGCCTCGCCTCTTCATCCCACCGGACAGCCATGCTAGTACTGCCACCCTCTTATCAAACCACCCCAAATTCACTATTAACTAATATTGCGTTTGCGAGGTACGTTGGTCCGTACGTAACGCTTAGAGCGTGGCGTCTAATGACTAAAAAAGTATGCAAGGATTGCAAGGAACTTGGAGCAATAGCGTTTATATGATAAGGTATTCGGTCGCTTTCAATACTTTTATGTAGAGAGTGACAAGTGGCTTCGCCGAGAATTCATTGTTAAGGGCAAGTCGAGGGACCGCAGTTTGACGTTCCCATTTCATACTTTCATTCTCACATAGTATATCTTCTTCCAAGAAATACCGCAAACACTGTCATAGCACCTGATGCTCTTACTGCTGATGCTCACGCCAAAAAACATTATCTTTTAATGGGACTCCTTTAATTTTCCATCTTTTCAATCATAAAAAGTGTCTTTTTTTATTTTCCCATCTTATACCTAAGGTATAAAAGGAAAGTAATGTTTTCATGCAAAATTTTTTGGGTCGTGAACTTTGATTAGAGTATAGATAGCTAATCCTGATCTCCAAGTGATTGTCCGTGAATGTATGCGCGTATTTGTTTCCGGTAACTGGTTTCAGTGTGTGTCCGATCAAACAAAGAAACTTATCGGAACGAAATTTTATATCCGAGTTGATTACCATTTAAGCTGGGAATAAAATTCTACCAATTCTACAATCAAAGAAAGGATATATTTGCTAGCATTTTAGTCCATTCCAGCATTGACAGTTTTCTATAAGTAGAGACTGATACCAACGCTTATACACACTGCACACATATAAATCAGTCGACTCAGGACTCACAATAGCAAAATCATAAAGGTTATACTTGTCTCACGAAAATTTCTTGTTATACAGGGGATTCACCTATAAGTGATAAGTATTCGAACTTTCCAGATGATTGCACTTCCTCTCATACTCACCGAAACTCGGTTGCAACTTAATTTGATCGGACCAAATATTTAAAACAACAACGTTGCTATCGATTTCCGGATTGATGATTGCCAACCATTCCAATAGATTCCATTCTGTGAGTGATTTTAAAAATTTAAATTTTTTATTCAGTTCGGAAACTTTTAATTTTCAGTTAGGTGAATCACACTGTATAGTTTCCTATACACTTGAATAAATACTTGGGAAAATATGAATTGTCTTTTGTGACTTTTTGGAAGTGTAAATCAAATCCGTATTTGATTTGACGTCCTGGAGTAATATTCCTTCTACAACTCCTACATTCATTTTTCGTGCTGAGAAAGGAAACACATATGCAGGCCCTATACATATAGAAACGAAAGAAAACTATACTAAAAGTATTGAAAACGAATGGAAGTAGCGCGATCGAATTGTTATAAATTTCTCATGAAAATGTCACAAGCAATGGTGCTGGACGTTCGAGATGGCAAAATTCTGGAGTGGAATTTATGTTACAGAGAGGCTGAGATCAGCAAAAATATTGTTCCAGTAAATAATCTGTCAAGTTTCATTTTCGAGATATAACATGCCTGTATTAGTTACATCTCTTGTGAATATGAAAAGAATGAGAGAAAATAGAGAAATTCAGAGAGTGAACACACATACTAGGTCATTTCATTTGGATAACCCTGTATGCGCCTGGATTGACAAGTTTTGGAGTTATTGAAGATTTGAGTTTCTGGGATTATTTTCAAGTAATGCTCTCTAGCGTCTGCGCGATACGTCTTTTTTAGTGTCAGAAAGGTAATTCATAAATTAAGACCAATTAGGTATACCTTAATTAATCGACGTTGACAATCGACAAAATAGTTAGCTATGGAGGGACAACAAAAATGAATTACCCTGTATACTACATTCAATAGGATTAACATAAATATCTTTGGTAACATGAGTAATAAAATGATTGTATTACATAGTTAAAAACGCCAAAGTTCTAAAATACTTTTTAACTTGCTTTTTGTTGCGAAGATGCCGAATAAAAGTTGCTCCAATTCGTTTCCGAAAAGTTAAAAAAACATGGGAATAAACTTTTTCAAATCTAGCTTGCGTGTAAAGACTCAGTGCCCTTACTTTGGCTTTGAAGCCACTTCCAAACCAAACTATATGAAACGTACGAAAACTAGAAGAACTAAAGAGAATGAAATAAATTTCAACTAGCGCATCTAGTACGGGTTTATGCCAGGCAGTACGAAGAAAGTAACACTTTTCGATACTTTTTCCAGCACTTCTTTTCTGTACGTGCAATTCCACACTCGAGAATTCAAACGCAAGAGATACGAATCGAGAAGATGAAACGAAAAAACCAAGTTAAAAGAAGAAGAACTAGAAGGAGAAACAGAAAATAACACAGAAGTGTTACGTTTCGAGGACACGTATAAAACAAACGTTCTTAGTGTAGTAGTTCGTTTGTATTTACACATAATGGTTGTCGTGAAAAATATAAATATTTAAATATGATTAGAACCTAATATCTACAATTTATTATAAATAATAAAACAAACCTTACTGAAATACCAAGTATAGTCATGATGTAAGTAACACTTCCCTACGTTTGCACCTTAAATCTTATTGAAATTAAATTAGTAAAATTTCTTGAAACACTCGGTTAAATAACCAGCCATAGTGTTTCCCAACATGTAAAATGTGCGTGTGTTAACTTAGTCTTCCAACGGCGTTTTTGCCAAATGGAAAATCTCAACTAAGTCCATTAAAGCTTTATCCTGTAGTTGTTATACTTCCTAGGTTCACTGTAATGTTAGTATTTTGTTAGTAGCGCTAAAAATGTTTGAACTTAATATTTCTGTGAGTTCAAATACGCATCGCCTTAATTTTGTTGGGATTGCTACAAGCATTTTCCTTTTCAGAGAAAAAAGGAAATCTCTAATCACATTTCCTTCTAAAAGCCTTTATCTACTTCTATCAGCAAAGCACATTATTTACCGAAAATCATCAAAAGAAATGTGAAACGACAAAATTTAATTAATTTAAGAATCTTTCCTTAAACAGTACCCTCATTATTTCTGCCCCTTAGTTATAAAAATTTTTAATTAAATGATTTATATTTTTTTCCCCACATAGCCATGTAATTAATATAGATTTTTTTAGACTCAACAACTACCATTCTAATTATCCCTGAGAATAATATTTTATTACTATACACTCAATATACATCGCGTCAACGTCGATGTCGTTTGTGGCTGTAATTATTACGCGGTATGGATTGAAATTGAAAAACGTACTTGTAATATTCATGTACTAAAATGAGCTGGTAGATAAACGGTCTGCTACGATGGTTTCATACAAAATTAGGTTTCAGCCTCGGAAATATGCATCATACTGGGGCGAGAGACATTGAAACGCAAACGTGTCGCCACTGCGAAGCAAGTCGCAACCTGAGGCGTAAATGTTTAATGTTTTTTAACGTTCTTGTCTCTTAAGTCCAAGGGTTGATAAGGGTCAACGATGCCATCGTCGTGGTACCGCATGCACCATCGATTAGAAAGTTGAAAGCGAGGGGTTAAGGTGACTATTTTATATTCGTCGCTTGAAAAAAATAATGGCATTCCCTCATATTTGACTATAAAATATAAATAAAGACAGGTAAGAGATTGTATGCCTTATTGTGTATGTAATCAATTCTACGATAACCAGTTTCTATTGATTTTAATTGAACATCGGAACGCTTGCACCACGCAATAACCCGACCGAGAACGGCTTTTGGTGTTAATTAGTCATGATGTTCTGTTTTAATGACTTGCCTCCTAACTGAAATTAAATTTTGAAAAAATAATCTATGCAATTTTACGATCGGAAAGTTGTGCGGTGCGAATTTAACGCATCGATTTATTTTATACGTACCTAAATGGTTGGAAAGTAAAAATTCGATCATCGTATTCATTCCAGAAGTTGATTTCTCCCCACTCATTTCTCTATTTCAGTAACTTTCTCTATATTCCCAATATCCATATTTTGCCAAATCTATACTTGGCACTGTACTTTAATTATTATAAGTTGAGTTAATAGTAAAGACTATCGATAACGTGCAAACAAACAAAAATTATATGTTATGCGATGTACCCGAACGCCGTCAGGTATGACGGCCGGTGGCACCAAAAATTCGATCTGTTTCTTGGGCCGTGTTCCGTTAGCTCTCGTAAGTGCTTATTGTTAAGGTGACCAACTTTTTTACAATCAAAAGGAGGACACGAAGAGCATCTTTCATACAAACGAACTTTTCGTCCTCGCCTTCGTATAAAAAAATAACCGATTTTATTCAATTTCGAACAGTGTCGTCCCATTATGGGACTGAACCCGCATACCAAGTTTAATCTGGATAACTTGCTCGGTTCGGCTGGAATTTTGTTCACAGCACAAATTTGACATTTTAGGAATTAATTTCTCACGAACTATGCATCCTA
>JARJEB010009525.1:0-13706 GCA_030264535.1 Liometoxenus newtonarum | reverse complement strand
CAATTTATTATACGCTCGGGCTTTACTACACTCGGCTCGCTTCGCGTCGCCTCGTGACGTAAACTTGCCCTCGCGTATAATAGCCTGCATTATAGGCTCATTGAATAATATACTATTACGCTTCATTTGAAGCTGTAATTTTACTTTCCGGCCACATACCGAAGGTACGTAGGTAGAGGAAAGATAGGTGATCATCAAAATAAATCGGTACTTGAATTTCGCACCACACAACTTTACGGTTTCGTAGAAATCGTCTGATTGGAAAGTGGAAATGAGATTGATTACGATTTGATATCAGTAAGGAAATTGAACGGTTTCTAATACAATATTTTTCTTATGGGAGGATCCATGCGTGCGAGGACTAACACAATGCTTTTCTTATGGGAGGAGCTCTCTTATGATCTGATCTGATGATCATGGATCCTTCCATAAGAAAACCATTGTGTTAGACCTCGCAAGCGTGGATCCTCCCATAAGAGAACCATTGTGTTAGTCATCGCACACATGGATTCTCCCATAAGAAAAGCATTGTGTTAGAACCCGTTCAATTTCTCTACTGATATCACTAAATTTCTGTACAATTTCCACTTTCCGATCTGAATTAATTCTACGAAATCGTAGTGCTTATGGTTGGAAAGTTGTGGGGTGCGATTTTTTTTTACGATCGATGAGTTCTTCGAAATCGTAGTGTGCATTTTTTTTTCGGTAGGTGGAAGAATCCTGCATAGGATAACTACTGACTCCTGCCAGTAGACAATGTCAGACTCTTACTGACTAAACTCCCATTTAAGTACCTATCTTTGGGAAAAATCCACGGATAGGAAGCTTGGAGGCGCCTCTGCCGTAGAAAGGGGAGGACCTAAAACGCAGTGTGCATGGTCGGAAAGTTGTGCAGTGCGAATTTAACGCACCGATCATTTAACTGCAGCGTTGAATTTAGCTTTTATTAAAACTAAAGAGCAATTTGGAAAATTGGTAAAGGAAAGAAATGCATAAATAATGAAAAGCAAAGAAATAAAAAATATATTTATATTATAATTCATTTAATAGTTTTTACACCGTCATCATCATAATTCACCATAAATAGAATAATTCATTCATATTAATATACAATATCAACAATGAGCAATTAGGTATCTATATTTTATTCATTTTTCTTATTAATTTAAATACAATAATAATATTATTCGATATTATTATTAAAAATGCAATAATAGATAGTAATAAAATCTAAATGTAGTAATAGTTATTTTTTCATTTACTTATATCTTTTTTAAATGAAGTATTTGTTACTTGCAGATATAATGAATGCGCAGTTATTCAATTACCTATCATTTAATTACAATTTACAATTTTACATCGTATTACATTCAATAAATGCATTTTTAATGCTCTTTTTTTTCTTTTTTGTTTTGTTTTTGTTTCCTTTTCAACAAATTCAATTTTAAATTCAAATTTAATAATTCGTCTAATAATTAGGTATAGGTGGTAGTTTTTATGAATCTTTCCTTAAACACAATTTGAAGATGAAAATTTATTTGCCGTTACATAATTGTTAAGTAATTTAAATTTGTTACTAATGGTTTTACCATAAAAACTTTTAATTTTCTTACATCATTAAATAATTTTAAGTGGAATACATTTTACTACATTTTTTGTTTTGGCGGTGTGATGTCAATATTTTTAATTTTTCTAATTTGCAAATGGATACACAAATTTAAATTTTGTTTAAATTACGAAATATATTTAGGAAGCAATTTTTTGCTCATATTTTCCATTAATATTTAATTTTTACAAGAAAAGTTTTCTCTCTAGACGAAGATCGAACCCGTATCTCTGCAATAGTAGAGATATGGGTTCGATCCACGTTAAATTAAATATTAATGGAAAATATAAACGAAAAATTGCAAAGTTGACATTAAGCCTTCCCAAATACATTTCATAATTGAAATAACTCCAAAAGTTATATTTTGTTTATTTCCTAAATTTTGCTCGTATAATCGCAGAAATTTGATTTACCTAACTAAACAAAAAAATCCTTGGGTCTGCTTCTAGTGATGTTTCAACATTCAATGATATAAAATGTATTTTAAATATAAAATTTATAAATTATAAATAGGTATACCGAACATAACGATTAATAATTGATCCCAGCTTGAAACAAAAAAAAAAAACAAACAAACAAAAACGTAAAATAGTATAGTGTGATGATAATATAAAAATACTAATTGCTTGCTTGCGCTACTATTGTGAGTAATAGACACGTGTAAAAACACGAATAATGACAGTAGTATCCAAATAATGCGTATGCAAACGTGTAAACAATGAAAATTGGAAAAAAAAGCGCATAAAACAAAAAAAAATTGAACCGAATCTAGTCTACCAATTGGTACACCTACCTACATATACTTTCATTTAGTACGGGCGTTAATTATACGAACTGCACACATAACACACATGTTATTGTGTGCATATATGTTCGTCGATGCATTCACACCAACATTCAATTATAACCAATTTAACCGTACGATTTCATTAATTAAAACTTTAAAAGTACAAAATTCAGATCGAAATATAAATGCGCAAAAAAGTATCACAATTAGAATTACTATATTATACAATTTTAACAGTGCCAATTAGTAAACAATTGTAATTATGTATATAAGTATTTAAATTGTTATTTTGTATTACTTATTAAACTTGTGTTAAGTATCTATCTTGGTTTGTCAGTCTTTTAATAGCAAAATATATTTTACAACATTTGATTATCTGACGTTCTGTTGAGTGTGATAATTTTTTTTAAAAGGTGTTTATGTAAAAAATAAATTAGACCCAAAACGTCATAATTGAGATGTTCCATGTCAGCAAGTGACAGGTTTGACCTTTATTTGACCTTCCCAATAAACAGCTGATCTGGATAAAGATGGCGGGAAAAACATACACTTCTACCACATCAAGGGTCATCCCATTCATTCAATGCACGTTATTGACGAAGACGAAATGCTATGTGCTTGAGGTGTATGTTTTTTCCGCCATCTTTATCCAGATCAGCTGATTAAAATTAGCTGCGTGACGTAGGCATGACGTAACGTGGAATATCTGGATACATTTCATTTGTATTTTAATCGGATATTTCTTATTTTCAGTATGATAACCAACATGTTCTTATTTTAAATTATTTGTGGTTTTTGGTACATTTTAAGAGGCAGTGTCTATTTCATTTTCATTATTTTTTTCGTTATTTCATTATCTCAGTGTTCATTAGTATTTTTTATTTACCAATATTTACAATAAATTAACTACGTGATGTCTTAATTCGCAATCAAGTTAATTTTACTATTTTTC
This sequence comes from Liometoxenus newtonarum, assembly GCA_030264535.1. Lineage (NCBI taxonomy): Eukaryota > Metazoa > Arthropoda > Insecta > Coleoptera > Staphylinidae > Liometoxenus > Liometoxenus newtonarum. Next base: position 10,361 of record JARJEB010009525.1, on the reverse strand, counting down.
CACACGGGCAGTATCGAAGTGGCATAAATTTAATTTTTAAAAAGTCATTGTCCTGTCCTGCATATAGACCAAGTCAGATAAGTAGTTTAATTGGTTGCACGTAGTCCATGAACTGAATTCTTGTAAAAGGGAAGACTTATGACATTTCCCAATTTAATTCGTTAATTGTTAATTTGTTTTTTCAATATTATTTACAAGTTTTGTTAAGGTAACTATAGCAACTGTTATTGTTATTAACAGTCCCAAACACCAAATAAATATTTATGCATATTTGAAAATACACAAATGTATTCCCGATACACGCTGTATAAATTAAAATACTTATACTTTTTTCAAGTGTTTTCGGCAATTTTCTATACTAAAATATAAAAGCATAATATATCCAATATCACTTGTTGTTTTCTTTCAAATACATGTTTAACTTTAATTATTAAGTCCTACAAGTTTATTCGACACAGCGCATCGGCAACAGCGAAAACCAAACGGCAAACCAAACAGAAATGTCATTGTCCTTTACGTATGTCACTGACTGTCAGCGTCAGTAACAACACATCCAAAACAAAACAATAATAACAACGCACACGTTGATCTTGCTTCCTGTAAACTTTTGCAGACAGCATGCAATGTTGTGATGTTATGTTATGGCCCATTTAACTGTTGTATTAAATATAAATGTAACTGTGCATTTGTAGATTGTAGGCGATTTTGAGGTTATACGTTTGTACAAATACGTTGTTTGATTTGGTTGATGCTGTAGCTGTAGCAATATTTTCCTATAGATTTTCACCGCGCATCCATACTCGATTCGCTATGCGATTCGGATGAACTAGTACTCGAATTCGCGTCGTTGGTGTTCTTAATTTTTGGTTTGTACTCGGTGATAACAACGGTGACACTGTTGACGGTAACTTCTCTAGTTTGCGCTGTACTACGATCGACGTTCTTCAATCGCGGCGGATGTCGTCGTTTCTTGAGCGCTCGCTTATCTTTCTTTTCCTTTTTCTGATTATTGTTACTCGTTGCGGGCAGGAATTGACTGGCGACTTGTTGTGCGACTAATTGTGGATTGATGCGTGGTTTACGTGTCGATGTTCCTTTTCGTACATCGCACATAAGACACTTGAATGCTTCGGCATTGTTTCGATACGTGCACACACTGCAATCCCAAAAATTATCTTCGAGCACTTTTGCTTGACGTTTCGTTCGACGTATCGGCGATTTCTTGTGATCCATTGTTAATGAATGAGATCTTTTATTGTTTTTGAACTGCACATTTCCACACAACACATTTGGACACTGTTTTCACATAAAAACGCGTTCATTTCAATGCGGACCGATCGACCGATGTTGGTCGTGTCGTCCGCGGACCGCCATTTTCACAACGTGTATGCGGTACGCATGCGTCGTCACGTGTAGCAACGTTGCCTTGTCGCAGTCTCAGACCGTCAACTCAACATACACCTCATCTCATTACTTATGAGACGATAATATGAAAAACTTTAATTTTTCAATTATTTTTAAAATACTTGTTTGATGACAGGTGTTTACAAATATAATAATGAAATTCATTATTCTTGTAAGTGTAAAATGTTATAAATAGATATAGATTTAGCTGGTATAAGGTTAAGCGGCAAATTTAAAAATATGAGGTCCTCAAACTGTGGATTTGAATTGATTAAGTATTAAATTAAATTACTAAATTCGATATTTTAGTAATGATAACTCGATCTAAGTGAATAGAAATAGTTAAACAAACATTGGGTTTAATAAATCAATGAAGTAGTAAGCAATAAAAGCCATGAGGGACACGATGATAAATAAAAACAAACATTTTTGATTTATACGTACCTAAATCTAAATACATAAATGTACTGTAACTAAATACGAACTAAAAGAAAATTCACATAAATATACGCAAATTACTCATCAGTCATGAATGTTATGATTTCGTTTCATGAAGTTGGAGTTAAAGTGCAAGTTGTAAACGTCATTTTCATTTATGTCCAAAATATAAACAAAGAAAACAGAAAAAAGCAACATACAATCGATTATCCAAAGGTAGCTGAAAAATCATACGTGACAGAAATTGGTAATTTTAGTAAAATAAGAGGAAGTCCATGCATGCACTTGCATTCTCGGGCAAAGAAAATGTTTTTATTCCTGACCATTCGTGAACAGAATTTTTCTCTCTTCCCTTTACATATTTTTCTTTTTTTTTTTTCTTTCATTCGTTCACTGGTATGGTTTCCTACTTTCATGGTTTCACTGTTTCAGTTTCCACGTATCCGGCTATCCAAAAAGTAAGTAACAACAAGAGCCCTGAAGTAAAGGTAAAAGCGAAATCCATCCAACTCACCATGTTGCTTTTTTCTCTGTATCTACACATATAACAGTTTTTTATTGTTTTTCTTTTCTTTTCTTTTCTTTTCGTTCTTTCGTATTTTTGTTGGTTGTGGATGGCGTGCATGTTTCTTGGTTGCATGCCTCGATGCCGAGCCGTTGTCGACGTCGACAATATCTATACATTTACCTACGCGACGAGCGAGGAGGAAAAACCATTCAGCAAAGAAAGCATATACACTTGCATGCATGCATGCATTCAGAAAGACAGCATGCAAGAAGTAAGTCAGATATATACATCTGAATATATCGGTACAAGATGCATGCACCAATTCCATACAACCAATGATACGACTAGGGCAGGGGTCAGCAGATCGGAGCTCGTGAGATGTTCGCATAGGCTTTTGAGGCTCTTTTCAGACATCAACTCGGACATAACAAAGCTTTCAAAAAGCGATGCAATATCACCGTTTTAGCTCCCTGATACTTTCGTTATCACGTTTCTTTCATAATTTGGCCCTTCTCATTCGAAAGTTTGCCGACCCCTGGACTAGGGTGTATGTATATACCTACATTTTTACAGAGTTACACTTACACTACACTTGGAAACACGCATCGAAATATCGGATATTGCGACTCATTCTGGCTCAAGCACGCAATCCAAGGCACCATGTCTCTGCGACCGTCTCCACATACAGGTCTGGAATGAATTATAACACTGAGTGTTACATAAACTTACAAAAGATCAGAATTTGCCGTTAATTAAGATTCAGAAAGCTCCTTCGAAGGAAAAATAATTAAAGGGACCTCACCTCCGAATTATTTAGAACTCTATAAAGAAATTTCTTTAAAAAATTTCGAACCGACAGGGACGGACTGCCCATAAGAGCATTCGGGAATTTCCCTCCTCTAGAATCCAATGTCCTGATCACCCACACCACCAATCTTTCCACTTTCTTCTTTTTCTTCTTTCTTTTTCATTTTGAAATTCTACCGGTTGCTTGCTTTTTGCGCTTCTAGGTCCTCCCTTTTCTACGGGAGAGGCGCCTCCATGCTTCCTATCCGTGGATGTTTTTCCGAAGATAGGTATTTAGGTGGGAGTTTAGTCAGTTAGACTCTGACATTGGCTCTTGACGGGAGTCAGTAGTTATCCTATGCAGGATTCTCCCACATACCGAAAAAAAACCGATAGGCCGCAGGGTCAGAGGCCGCTAGGCTGGATGGCATAAAACCGTTGAATGAATAATAGAAGAAGACTGGCAAGTATGCGCACGTAAGTGAAGCTCCAATGTACCGACTTGGCAGAGTGATTCATTAGAATAACGATATGTTCCGTACACGAGTTGTGTATACATGAACTGTTTTGCAAAGGAAAAAAGACAATAAAAACATTAGTTTCTTCGGTTGTAACTTTTGATACTTATATTTATCAAATTGAATTGCAATTTTCATTATATGCATCGTTATAGATAAATTTGAAAATTTCTTTGCATTTTACTTCAACAAAATAATATTTATGAACTATAATGTAGTTTGTATAATTTAGTAATTTTTTTTTCTGTATACATTAAGCAATTTGCAATCTTAATAAACAAGCATATAGGTATAGGTAAGTAGATATTCAAATTAAACAAGTTAATTAACGTAGATATGGACACAGTTCGTTATAGGTCATGGGTCGGCAGACTTTCCAGTGAGAAGAGCCAAATTGTGAAGAAAACATAATAAAAAAAAGCTCTTAGTCTCAAAGTAGTAAACCGAGAATACGGAGACCAAAAAAAAATGTTTTGCAAAGAGCCGCATGCGGCTTGCGAGACGCGGTCTGCCGACCCATGTTATAGGTACAGAATTTTGTTATATACCATCAGATTAGAGATGCAACGGATTTTATTTACAATTACAATTTCGAATTACCATTTCTCTAGTAGAGTTGTTTTAGCAAAATACTCTAATAGAGTAATTTTAGACTATATTTGAAATAGAGTTGATATCTAGATACAATTTACTCTAGATTTTTACTCGACATTTTTGAATACCTCACTCTAATGACTTAACTCGGCAAATTTTTTTACTGTATATGTTGGGACTGTGTCCCCTTCTGTGTCCCCTTCTTCTATACTTTACAATGCACTTCTATAACTTTCTCTTCCTTTCTTGCTTACAATTTGTTGACCACATCTCTTTCTTCTTCCTTCGTTTCAAGTTTTCTGCTATATTCGAGCGAGCTTGAGACTAGGGACTTCTTCTTCAGCCTAGCCTTCAGCATGAACAGTTCACTTTTCTATTTTCATTTCTATACTTATATCAAATATATATATTTACAATGTAAGCAATAAACGCAATTCAACCATTGTACACGCGTAGTTATTTTCTACGCATTCCTTATCACCCACAGATTAAATTAACTCCACAAGTATATGAATACTTATCTATAAATTGACATACTAACTCATTAATGTATATATCTACGAATTACAATCAAAATCTCTAGGTCAGGGATGGCGAACTTATGACACGCGTGCGACACTTGGCACGTTTGAAAATTTTTGTGGCACCGATCCAATCTGAAATTTTTAGAAAAAAACTTGTAGTATAAGTAAAAGGATAACTTTTACTACTTTAATAAGTGTATTGCTTTCTTCGCTGTTACTATGTTGTCACTTTATTAAATAGGTATTTCGAAAAATCTTCGACTTTTTGGCAAGCGCACAGAAAAAGGTTTGCCAACCCTGCTCTAGGTGATTTGAGTACTTAATACTTGAATTATGAGTTGCTTATCGTACTAGAGGAAAAATCTCTCTCTCACCTGGAGTCGAACCCGGACCTTCTGCGTATTTACAGCATAGTTCTATACTAATTAAACTATGATATTTGGAGAATATTTCCTGTAATAAGTATTTAATTTCTAAAAATATGAATGTATATCCTTCGCCTACTCTACCCTTTCGAGTGTGAGACGTTTTCGTGTAAGTGCGAGACTTCAGTGTTTTTGCATTTCCATGTTACTAGAATTCATCGCATTCGTGATAGGGCCCGTGTCTACGGGTTACCATATCGCCGACAACACTTCTCATTCCAGACTACTTTTCGATAGAAGACTGTTTTCTATGACATGTCACATTGACACATCTATTGAACACAGTCGACACAATTGTCTCCGGCTCTGGGATTTGAACCCACGACACAAGTGTTAACCGATTGAGCTACCAAGCCATTTTCTAAAAATATGAATTAAAAAAGTATGACAATTTTGTCTTAATTTATAAGTAATCGAAATATTTCTCTAATTTTCGTGTACCTATACTTCCAAATTTCAGCACATAATTTTTAATAAGTATTCAATCTTTTACATACCGTATCTTACTCGTATTGGGATAAGTAATCTGTTTAGAGTTCTGTAGTGCCATTGCTTCCACGTGTTTTGCCTCATCAACTTTATAGAAACTTGATGACGATAGCGCGGCGCAGCGACTCCTTTTTCGACATGGGAGTACCTTCCAATCGTCGAACGATGCGCTTCTTTGGTCGTTGCCTCGGTGTAATTACAGGGTACGCACGAACGAAGGTAACGACTCAAATCGAAATACCGGTTGCTACACTTACTTATAAACCATACCGATATATCCATTCACATACAACAACACAAAACTGGCTTTGATGATCATCGGCCAGTCGGCCATACATGTGAAAATCGAACTCCACTGTAAGTCTATAACGACGATGCAGTAGAAGAAGAAGAAGAAGAAGATACAACCTTACGAAATAACATAATAAGTTTTCCAACTTCATTTTACACCTAGGTATATACATAATCTACACATGGCGATGGCTGCCACTTATTTTCAATTTAGATACATTGGACAAACCAAAGAAAGAACTATAATAACGAATGACCGGCCATAACAGACAGGAAATTGAAAAAGAAACGAAAACGACTTTTAACAAATTTTTTAACCTATACTTCAACTATACACTTCAGATTCAGACAATCTTTAAACAATTTGATTTTATTATTATTTGTAAGTAACACTTCATAATGAAGAAAAAGAAGCAACCAATTTGTTTTGGTTTATATAAGTAGGTAGGGTAAGTACATAATATTTCCTAGTACTTGTCCTGTCGACGTGATAATTTTAAAATTCTCGCTCCGCAGCCCAGCTACTTCCAAGTCACAGTTTATTAGGTACTTATTTATAAATTATAAGTAATCATTTTGCAACTTAACGAAACGAAACCAGAATGAAGAAAAAAAAGACGATAGATGCATTAAGGCATCAAGAGCAAGTCAATTAAATTTAAGGATTTTTTTTTTATTTCGTTACATTGGATTTTGTTCATATGGCGTTGACGAGATCGTTGTGTGCGGTCGAATTTGAATAAATTTTCGCTTCGTAAGCGTTGCAAGCTAACTACAAGTTGTTTGAGTTTTGTTATTAAAATAAAACGAACAACTTTATTATTTTATAAACAATTTCGCGCGCTCGTGCTTAACAACCGGTTGATTAATTATGCCAGATGCGTTGTGAACTGGTTGCTTTTTCTCGGGTTGATGGTTCTTGCCTTTTTCTTTTTACAAAAACATTTAGGTATGTTTCAAGTATGGATTCTTATAAGCGTTAAAAAATATTAATAAAAACATCTTAAATTGTTAACATAAATATTACCTACATTAAATAATTTGAAACACTTTGGAAATTCTATTTAATTGTATTGATTATACCGGGTGGTTAGGCATAATGGTGAACATAGGGAATTTTTATCTTTTTGCAGATTCTTGTTCCCAATTCGCATGAAAATAAATCGAAATAAGATCAAATTCACCATCACACTGTTTATGGTTGAGGTTGGTCCTCCACCCTGTGCACTGTTACAATAACCTATAGATATAATCAAATTTAAACAAATTTTTTCAATTGCCTCTTCACCTCATAATATACCTTTCATCTTAAATTGTTAACATAAATATTTCATTAAATTATTTGAAACACTTTGCAAATTCTATTTAATTGTGTTGATTATACCGGGTGGTAAGGTATAATGGTGAACATAGATAATTTTCATCTTTTTGCAGATTCTTGTTCCCAATTCGCACGAAAATAAATCGAAATGAGTTCAAATTCACCAACACACTGTTTGTGGTTGATGTTGGTCCTCCACCCTGCGCACTGTTGCAATAACCTATAGATATAATCAAACTTAAACAAATTTTCTCAATTGCCTCTTCACCTCATAATATCCATTACAATGGTGAGCATGTACGCACTTATAGGTATGTAATTGTAATAAAGAGCCTGTCAAACATCAAGACCTCGAACTCTCGAAGCAGTACCGTTCATGCGCTATTTTTTATTGGTATACCTATATGTATAGATTATAGAAGCAAAGTGCTGAACGTATTTTTCGGGGGTGTCAACGATGATCATTATTTCGATCGTTCGTCATATAATTAATTGTCTGTGTCGGAGTCCAGTCACTTCACTCATTTCATTTACTTTCAACGTGCAACATACACGCCGACATGGGCGATGGCATATTATGAAATTACACTTTTGTCCGTCCATTTTGTCGTCAATTCGTTTCTCGTTGTCGGTCATCGTTGTCGTTCTCGCACCAACAATGCCAGAAGTCATGTCACAGTACGTCACTTAACTTATTATACTTTTTCCACTTATAAACTTGCATTTATGTTGTTCAGTTGTTTTCTTCACTTATAGGTAAGTATAATATCTGGACAGTAATTGAATTTAATATTCACACAAATGCGCATTATACTGGGTATTGCAATAAACGAGCTCTTTATTTCAAATAATTGCGGAAAAATACGGAAGTAAGTAACCTATATAGAAAATTCAAGTTTTTAATAATTTTGCGAATCATCTCTAAAAAAAATCATCATGTTTCAATTTTTGAATAATACCTACTTATTCAGTAAACTACAAAAGTGATTGCAACAAGCACGTAATAGCCATTAGAGAAGAGAAAGAGAGAGTACTTACACATACACAATCTATATAATGTATAGGTATATAGGAAGAAGATAGTGTTGGTACTGAAATTAACTGAAAACGACATAATGCGGATGAAAACACATTTGTTCGGTTATTACAAGCAAAGGTGTGGTAATTACCGGTTGTGCGGACGATCGTGCTTTTTTTCACACCAGATAGCCTTTTAATAGTAATCATAATGACGATGATAATAAGAAGGATATATGTAGTTAATACAGGCAGACTGTGATAGAGGTAGAGACGTAAACAAAGCCATTGCTTTTGATTGAAATTGTTTTTGGGTCGATGCCGTCGATAAAAATCGTATAGGTACATACGGATATCCATATATAGGTATGTTACTGTAAAAACCCGAATATTAGAAAATCCTGGTTTTCACCGGCTAAACCTTTAGGTTTTACTATAGTCGAATCTGGTATCCTAGGGTTGACCATTAACTCTCACTGCAGTATAGGGCCAAATAAATAATAATCATCAAGGATATGTCCTTAATTATTTCACCTGGGTTAAAATATGACTGGTAAAACTTTGGATTTACCGGTAAAAACTAGGATTTAGCAATTTGGGACTTTTACAGTAACATCACATAAGTTAGAAATAAATGAAAAAAATATAATCGACAAGTGCAAGGTATCTGTGTGAGAAATTATAACACGTAGAATAAAAGATGTACGAGAAGTTAATTAATAAGAGTTTTATATATATAGACGTATTCAAATAGGAAAATATTAAATTAATGCAACATTCATTATATTTTCTGATTGATTTGAATAGAAAACTTAATTGGTAACGCGCTTAGGTACATAATTAACGTATTTTTAAAATTTCAAATGATTTTGAATTTTATTGATTTTTATTACACTACTTATCAAGTTTTTTTTTTTTTAGTGGTACTTGAACACGATATTATAATGTTTAGCTATAAGGTACATGCTACATACAAAACTTATCACGTGACAAATAACTCTTTAACTTGCTTCGAAGTTTTTAACACGCTCGTTTTCAGCCCTCGTTTGCTATTCGGACATTAACCGCATAACTAAACCATAAAGAGTGAAGTTAAGTTTTTCTTTTGAAGTATATTTTTTTGTTCTGGTAGGTTTAAGTATTATTTCTTTTCATACTCCTAATAATTGTTGAGGTTATTTCAAGTGAAAACAGAAAACGAAAAGAGAAAGACAAAATAAGTGAACCAAATGAAACCAATGTAAATTATTATTATTATTATTATTATTATTATTATTATTTCAGATTCTACACAATTTGTTATAGATTACTATTATATGATTTAAATTTTATTGACACTATCTCAGTCCGTACTTTATTGCATAAAAAGATAAAATAGAATTTTAAAAGATGGAATAACTTTTGCTTTAAATACAAATCTGTCAGGACTATGTCCATAAAATATATTTTCTTTTCTTTCTCCCGACCGATTAGAAGGATAATAAAAGTAGTTACGATGAATGACCACTGTCATCTCCGCCGCAGCAAACAGGCATGAATGACTTGAACTGAGCTCCGATCCGTCTTACTTATCGCGCATCAACCATGGAGTTCAAACCATATGTCACTTATAATTCTAGTACCTACATACTCATATTTTTGTTTATTATTAAAAAAAACAACAACATCGATAACATCTAGTCGATAATCATTACTTACCTTATTTGCCCTCATCATTGTTACAAGTACCTACACTTCGAAATTAGATGGACGTTAACAACGAAATGATTGTGCTAAATAGACCTTTAACAGTTTACAAAAACTACTTAACATAATAGCTCTATAGTTGTTCACTGTTCAGCATTCTCAAACACACATACACATACACACATACACACACACACAACACTGTAAAGTTTAAAGTATACTAATAATTATTTCAGTTCACCTGTAAAGTACTTTATCCGCGACGACCACATAAAACAGCTATTACTATGTGTGTATGCAGGCACATATGACAGCCATTATCACCACTCGCGAATTATGAGCTTAACACGAGTCAATTAT
>JARJEB010009513.1:0-19925 GCA_030264535.1 Liometoxenus newtonarum | reverse complement strand
AGCCGTAGACATTTTCAGTTTATTATTATAACAGGATCTCTACTGTTGTAATAAACTAAAGGAATTGTCACATTAACAGAGATTATGGCTACGATTGTGAATTTGTGGATAATTGATTGAATAACAAAAAGTAGGATGATGGAAACAGTAAACTGGAAAACATTAATTTAGAGAAATAGATTATACACTATACTTACAATGAAAATGAAAAAATTCTGAATTGCTATTCATTCATATAAATGCTCGCTGCTGTACGGATTCGTGCGTTATAAACCTATTTGGTATTTGGTAATTGAAAAATGTGAAAGGTCACATCGTCACATGTGGAAATTGCTATATTTAATTTATTCTTCTCAACTCTCATACTTATACTTACCGAGTAAGTGTAGTCGTTGATTCTTACTGAAGCAATGGAGCCGATATCTAGATTCTTACATTTTTCTTTGTAAGAAATAGTGTTTCTCTAGTACTTTTCTCGGGCAATATCATTTTAATCTTTAGTTAACATTTTCAAATGTAACTTATAATTTAATAGTACATTTTCATTATTCTAGTGACTTATTAACTATACATTGGGATGGAAAGTTATGAATTCATCTTGTTAAAATTAATATGTAAAAATAATCAGTAGTTTTATGATATGATATTGTCGTTCTAAGAACACATGAGTTTTGGTATGGGCGTGTTCATCGCTGCCGGCGTTTTCGAAAATACACTCCGCGCAACAAGTAGGAGAATATAAATAAGCGCGCGAATTTTTTGAAATTACACGAAAGCATTGTACTTAAAATGCAGTGATATCAAAATGAAATCAATGTCATTTCCTCTTTCAGATCAAAATTACTTTTGCAATCATAAATCAACGAGCTTCTTTCAAGCAAAAAGAGCACTTATGTTACTGAAAGAAAATAGATGCCTTTGAAATGTGGCTGTACAGACGCGTGCTGAAGATTCCTTGGACTGAACATATTACTAACGCGGAGGTGCTCATAATAATGGACAAAGACTTGGAAGTTACCCTTACCCTGAAAACACGCGAACTTCAATACCTGGGACATATAATGAGAAACACCAAATACAAACTACTACAACAAATACTCCAAGGAAAACTCGAAGCAAAAAGAGGCCCAGGCAGGCATCGCCACTCCTGGATGAAAAACCTGCTAGAGTGGTTCGGAGTCAACTCAACACAACTTTTCCGAACTGCCGTAAATAAAATTAAAATCGCCATGTTAATCGCCAATGTCCGGACCGGATAAGGCACCATCAGAAGAACAAGATGCTACTGTTAAAAAATATAGAATGTGTTAAAAATGCTACAAACGTTGTACAAATTAATAATGCGCTTTCTTACGCTTTAAAATTTAAAGGTGGAGAGAAAATTTACACGACCTAAAGTTTTTACCATGTAAATCACTATGAGGTTCTAAAAACGCACTGTAAGTTATATTATTGCACCAAAGGAAAATATCTTATTCTCCGTTTAATATGTAAACAAATGTTTATTGTGGACTGTGCGGTTTCATTAAAATAACGAAAATTGTGTAATTTTTGGCTAATTGGGAAAAGCTCAGGATTTTCTCAATTCTACCGGATATACCTAAATAGTACAAATGCTAGATTCCTTAAACCGAATCAATCCGTCATTGTATGATAGAGCGCTTTGGATTACTACATTAACAAATTTTACCTACTAACTTGCTGAGAATTTCAACGGAGTGGCTAACCCTAGCCAATTTATTTATTTAAATATTGTATTGATTTATGAACTTTCATCTAATTTAAAATTTTATTATTTTCACTCCATCAAATTTTCTGAACAAACTATTAGCTTTGGATAAAATAAATTTCTAATATTTTTTCTTATTTCTGCTTGGGTAGTTAGTATCTTTCGACAATTTATGATTCTCAGCGCAGTCATGGCTTGGAGTCTACAAACTTGAATCACTCATTTAGATAGAAAGAGAGCACAACAGGTAAAAAACATGATGTCCACTAGACCAGTGCTGGCCAAACTTTTTCGTATGGCGAACCCGCATTTTTGTCTTAGCTTGTTACGGACCAGTATCCCATTTAGTTGTAAAATTTTATGTCCCTATAAAATAAACAATGTTCAAATAACTCGATTTATTTAAATATTATTAACTTTACATCCCAAATATTTCAATGCGACGGATGCGCCGGTTTATTTTTGTGAGTTTTTCTATTCGCGGCTCAAATGTTATGACAATTGGTCCCGCGGACCACCTTTTGGCCAGCACTGCACTACTGACTAGACAGACTTTAGTTTAGAATTTCTGATGTTGCACGTCGTGTAGAATGTTGGTAAGTTGATTCGGATTCAGTTTGCTTCGCGAGTTGCGTTCCGGTCGTGGGTTCATGGTCGCTAGCATAAAACACACATATGATATTATGGTACAGTATGTTTAAAGTTTTAATATATATTATAGAAAAGTAGCTGAGACTAGAAGAATATGCTGATGTGCTCTGTATTTTTCAGTTTTGCCATTTAACATAAAACCTTTATTAGAAATATTCGCCATGCCGTATAATTATTAATGTGAACAGAATTTCCTTTTCTTTAGTTCTTGGTAAAAGTAAAACCGCAGTAAAACCCAAGACTTGAACTAACTGTATAAATTGAGTCATTTTAAAAATTCTTTCTTCATTTAGCGTGTTAGAAAATTTGGATATTTTTTTGTGCCTCTTCATTTACAAACCGGACTTTTAGTGAATCATTCACTTAAATTTCAGTCAATGGACACAATAACGGAAATATTTAAATAATATTCCTTATCAGACAATGACAGTCACCTGTTGTCACCTAAATTCAACGAAATTAATTTCGTATTTGAATAGTATAATTTATGAGTGATCGATTCTTAAGTATTTCTCATCTAGAAATTTGTCTAGATTATAGATTAATCACGTATTTCATGCGTAAACTTCTAGATTAAGTTCAATCATTTCATTTGATAGAATGAAAATCAATTGTTAATGACGTAATTATACTCGTATGAGCGCTAGAGACAATTTTACATAAAGTTTGATTAATTAGCCGATTCTTTGTATCTCTGTTTTCTCTGTTACACGGCAAATAAACTTTTGCTTGCTTTTGCAGTTTGCTATGTGACATGATAATAGATGCGACAGACAAAATATACTTGAAACAATCGTATGACATTCATTGAATTGTATTTTTTGCGATTGTTTTGTTTTTCATTTAATAATGTTTATTACAAATTCAATGACGTATGAATATATAAATGACTATACAAATCACTATGGGAGGTCTGAAAAAAACGCACTGTATATTATTGCATCAAAGGGAAATATCTTATTCTCGGTTTAATAATCTATTTTAGTGACTCTATACTCTATAGTCAAGATAAAGAGTATTTTCTTATACATATATAGTAAGTATAGTAAGATTTAAAATAAACATTCCGTAATGTTCGGGGCACCCATGATGGCCGTCCGCATACTATATAGTACTGACTCAATTGATTCATAACCTTAATTACAAGCCGACAATTGACCATCAATTGACCCGTTCGGAATGCTGTCGAAGTCCCATCCAAACGCATTATCTGGCAACGTTTGGTCATTGTATAAGTACATACATGTAGCGATAAATTGTAAAATGAATTTATCATATTAGCGTTTTAGCCTTCTAAGTTCTAACGGCAAAACAACGATGCTGATAAGGTATTGATGGCACTTCAACGCCATATTCCGATTTCCGAAACGAACTGGTCGATTTACACCTTTGATCTTTGTAGTGTAGATCATAAATACATTATCAGTTGCTGTATTAATAGACAATCTTTAAGCGCATTTATTGTTTATATATTATTATCAATTTTACATTTTCTGGATTAATCTTTTGTTAATTAAAAAATATACTTTATTTATAATGTGTGACTACGAAAATATCAATATTAATCAATTTTACCATAATCACTATCTAAAATTATCTATATTATTATTACCTGCTCGTAAGCAAATTATAAACGAGAGACAATACATCAAACTGACATAAAGGTAAATGGCCTGATTAAAAAAAAATTAATAAGCCTAATATTCCATAATGTGGACTAGACCTAGACGTCCTGGACGAAGATATTCGCCCTGATCTCAAATTTGGCCGGGATTTCGTTTCCCCGCGTGAACGTAGACGAAATTGCCAGATCGTAAGGTGGATCCAGGACGAGCGATATTGTGACAAGAAGAAGCCGAAGCGGGGCCAGATACGGCGAGAGAGAGTCGTCCTAGCAACATTCTATTCTATTCCTTTACTGGTGATTGTTATAGGATTGTTTTAATGGTAGCAAATATCTACCAATTTATTAACCCAAAAAGAAATTTTATTGGCAAGTCTTGTAGGAAATTTAAAACAGTTTCGGTAATTAGACCGATAGTTTTATGCTAAACTCAACATTTAGCCAGTTATATGCCAATGAATATTTTGACAGTTAATAGCTCCCGTCTTTATCGGCCGATATTGTTTGTATTTATTCCAAGTTCAAGTTAAAAGGATATCATGCCGATTCGTTCCTTGGTTTGTCCCGCAACTCTAAACTCTCTCTCTAAACCTAAAGACTACTTTTTTGACTCGACAGACTGTGGCTGTGGATTCGTGGAGATACGTCAAAATTCAAATTGACCAGAACTATTACAATACCTTCGCTATTGACTTGTCGGAAAGTAAAAAATTGTAAAATAGAATTCAACTGTTTGTGTAAGCAATTATTATTTCGTAATTGTATTACGAATGCAGGTAAGGTTACTTTCCTGCCATATACCGAAGGTATGTAGGTATAGGAAAGTAAGGTAATCATGAAAAAAATGAATGTCTTATTTTTATTAGGTATCTACGTATTTATAGAATATTTCGTTTAACGATCAAGATTGCTTAGATTTCCTGAGTTTTTTTTAATTCTTACATTTTACCTTTACCTTGCTTTAATTTGACTTTTGATATATTTTGTAGTTTCAGTAGGTACCTAAGTGGTTTGGTCGCATGGTTTATCGTTTGTCTTCAGATTGCGTGTCGCAAAGTTCACATACCAACATTGACACACCGCGACCGGGCTCGGCAACGACGCGCCGAACAATTATAACAACATAACAAATCTTTCCGCGTTCGCGTCGAATGATATACCTACAGCTACATAATAACAAGAGAACAGAGAACACTACCTAGTATAGAATATAAATGCACCTTCTTACAGAGGCGGATTAGGGCATGGTCTTTATGGGCCCCTTCGCTCGGGGCCACCGTGAACTTATACAGTCTGTATATCCGCAAGTATTCAGACTTTGCTAATTGGGTAGGCCACCAAACAGTGTTAGCAAGGCCGCTAAAGTTAGCGGTCCTCCCCCGCCTTCTTAAGTTAAGTGCATGAACGTGCAGTTGTGACGGTGTAAACCATATTCGTCTGCTTAATCTTAAATCCGAATAAAAACTTAAATGTGTTCTAACTATAAGCCATGATATAATCAATCGGCAGTTTAGTGGGCAAAACTTGTCTTCATTAAGTAATATAAACAATTAAAAACGAATCTTTTTGTGGTTTTGTATTTAGTATTATAATATTAATTGTTATGGAATTCAAAGGTAGAACGGTAGAAGCTTTGTAGAAGATATATGCTCTCTCCTATGGCTCTCTCTCTCTCTGATTGTGTGTGCTTTGTGTGTGTGTACAGTGTTCATGCAAATAACGAAGAATCGTGAAGAACCGAATCGGTCGGCGTCTTCAACCGGCCAGTGACCACCCACTTGATTCCCGTGTTACTCCTTCGTCCTCTTCATCTTCTACCCCGTCGTAGCTGAATGCTGGCCTGGCATCGCTACATGTTCGACTTTATTTATGTATACGGTATATGCAGCAACACTGCACAACTGCAACGAATTTTCCATTATTTCTTTTTCAGACTGTTTGTTCCAAGTTTGAATGCAATTTGACATTAAAATTTTGTATAGCTTTAGGCAGACAAACTTGAAACGAAAATAAATATTGACCATTTCTTTTTTGATGTTCTTGAACTTATTCTATATATCAATATCAATAATCAACATTTATATAGACATAGATTTTCACAATGAATTGAATCCGTGTGCCCAGTGCTAATTGTTTATGTAATTAGAAACTGTCGACTTGTAACAATTGAGCCCGCATTTGTTTGTAAGTATATTGTGAACGATTATAATCAACGAACCTGCATGATAATTAATACTAATTGTGTTTTCAGGCTGCTCAGGTTTACATAACAAAAAGTAACATGTTTTGAGTTTGTTCACGTTGGGAGTGTTGGGACTTGGGTGATATTAAAGTGCAACCCGTGAAGAAGACTTTTAGCTAGATACGACTTCTGGTATAATGCTGGTTCGTTTTACAGTGCAAAGAAGAAGCTCATACATAAAATGGTGTCAGCCCAGGTCTATAGATTGCTATGCTGCATGTGAAGTTGAGTTAAGTTGTTCCAATGGAAAATAAAATGAACAGAAAACAACAACTTTTCTCTCTCACCTTATTCGATGCGCTTGCTCTATCGTTGTTTCTCGTTTTATTTTATAGTAGCTGAAGAACGTGAGGTTGAAAAACCGGAATCTGCTTGCATCATTCCACATTCATCGCATGTAAATGGATATCAGGTAGATACTATTACTTCTTATCCGTATTCAAAAACCGCATTTCATTTTCCACGAATGTTTTATTTCCTTTCTTTTTCTTCAATGCAAATTTTATTTTCAACCAGAAATTTAGAAATGAATGAATTAGTTTTTAAAATTAATCCCTTGTTTATTCTTTTGAAAATCACAATTTTTTATATATAACCGCATCTACGTCAAAATAGTATAGTTAGTAAACAAAAATTTCAAATCAAGTAGCAACCTTTTTTGCAGCAGAGACTAGAACCAAACACAAACAGACTACAGAAAACTTGGAGCATTACAGAACATTAAAGTCCCTAGATATTCAAAGTACCGCAATGAATGGTACCATGTATTTGCATGGAGCGAATATGGAGTTAAATGGCAGTTCTTTATATATCTAGGAACTTTAACAATTTTTTATATATGACCGCCATCTACGTTAAAATAGTATAATTAGTAAACAATTATATTTCCAATCAAGTAGCAACCCTTTTTGCAGCAGAGACTACAACCAGACACAAACCGACTATAGAAAACTTGGAGCATTACAGAACATGTACGGATAGCGCCATCGTACCACAAATAGAAATAGTTAATATTTCTGGAATATTTCAGAAATTTTTACAATCACAAATAATTTTTTGTTTCTGTACAAGTGTACATAATTTGAAATCTAAGGTATGTGGTAGTTATTGATTGAATTTATAAAAATATAATTTATTTTGTTCGCCTTTTAAAAATAAAATTCGTTCTTTTCTGTTAAATTAATTTTGTTGATATGCCAGTTCAAGCCAACACGACACCAACTCTACCTACCATATACTGAAAATAGTGAACTAAGTAACCGAAAAGAAAAATTCAATTTTTTATCAAAATTTGATGTTATAAAAAATGGTTATACAAATACTTCAAGCTTACTAAACTAGGGCTGATACTAAGTTTAAAAATATTCAACATTCGAATAATTTTCGTGTAGTTTACCGCTACCAGCGTCGATGTCAACGGCTTTCGAAGGAATCAACCATGGTGCTGTGGGTTCTGTTATATGTGCTTTCAATTTCAATTGAGATGTTCTATGTCAGCAGGTGACAGGTTTGACCTTCTCAATGAACAGCTGATCGGGATAAAGATGGCGGAGAAAACATATATCTTAAGCACATCAAGGGCTTTAGCCCCCCCCCCCCCTCCCGGTTACGCCAGTGTGTGGGTCATATCAGATTAATGAAAACTGTTCAACATAAACAAATACAATGTTCACGATCACATTCGTTTTATGCTTTAATTATAGACGTATATTACGCATTCGTTAAGTCAATTCAATTCGGTGATGAAATAATTCGATGCATAAGTGCTCGCTCACATCTCACATTGAGCACAACGTCAGCACAACAATACAGCAGAAAGAAATTAATATCATCAAACAGAGTTGTATTTACTCTTTAAAAAATGATCACTGATTGCCATTTTGAAGTAACCATATGACGTCATAATCATAACTGACATGCGTTGTAACAAATTAACTTAATCTAGACTATTTTACGAATTTTATTCTCTAGGGTCTAGGCCACTAAAGTTTTGCGGCCTGAGACCACCCACTTTTGAAAATTACCATTTTCAAAAACTGGCTGCATTTGGTCTGCGTTATGTCGCTACGTACTTCAACTACATTCACCAGTGGTCTCTGGTTGCGACCCATGATTTTGAGAACCCCTGCACTAAGCCCTTTAGAGAATACATTTGAGACATTCTCCAACGATTTTTTGTGAATAATGTCAAAGTTATCTACCGGTTGGGTCAAAATAATATTATCAAAAATTTTATATAGCAAATGTGGCCCTGTATGTGGTAAAATTTAGAATAAAAATTCTCGTACAATGAACTTCACTCTTCTATATTTTATATCAGGGCGTAGCGAGGGGGGTGCAGGGATGCTGGCGACTGTTTGTAATGTTAGTAAAAGATTAAAATTTAAAAAAATTAATTATACTATTAGTACTCTAAAAATTCACTGCTACGCCACTGACTGTACTGTTCTATATACTATATATGCAGTTGTATAATTTCATTTTTATTATGTTATAATATTTTATATTTAGTTAGTTGATGCTGGTTTGTGTGTTTTTTTAATTTTTATCTTTTTTAAGGTGTAATCTTCGCCAGAGGGCCATGGTTTCATTTAAAAATTATTCTAACATCTTTTAAATTTTCTTAATTTTTACTTTCCCAAGGGATACAAAAATATGGAAAGTATTGTGATCACTTCAAAAAATCGTGGTCTGGCTACATCTTGTAAAATTATTAATCTAACCAGAGATGGCTTGATTTTTTTTGTTTATCAAAAATTCCTTTCGTTGTTTTATTAGTGCGACCTCGAAGCAAACAAACTATAGTAAACCTATTTAAGTAAACAGAAAAAGCCCCTTCATTAATTAACATTTTTTGTAGATATGTATGACCCGCTTCTTTTTGTTTTGGTTAATTTTCACAGCTAGCTAGCCAGGCACGTTTTATATTTTTTCATGACTTTAGTTTAGGTTTAGAAGATAGTCAGATTCAGATTGGAGAATGTTATTTTATTTTATATTTTTATGTTTTATGTAGAATAATAAAAAAAGTCGATCGAATGCGCCGTTATTACAGCTTCGCCAATAAGAGTTACTCTTACAGTCTTACTTCAAAGATCTGCTTGTTGTTCGCTATTTCTCTTTGTTAAGTAAAGGTAAAAATAACTTTTTTGCATTTAATGTTTGAAAAATTGTTATCGGTATTGGTGCGACAGAATTTGGAAAAAAAACAAAAAAATTGAAAAAGTTGATTTCTCTCGATTTCTTCTATTTATTCCGCGTCTGACTGAACCAACGCTTGCTTTACGACGCCGACGTCGGTCGTCGACGTGCTTAAAACCCGTATAGGTATAAGGAAAGGGCAGGGGAATTCTGAAATATCCACAATTTTCTTCCCGAAGATTTTTATACGACATTTTTTTAAGACGTACGGTATTGATTCGCCTTAAAGGCTCGGCCCCGGCGAATATTACTACTATATACGTGCACTTGGCCATATTCCTACGTAGATATAGATGGTTTATAGGGAGTCTCGGCGCGACTTCTATTGGCTCACTGACTCGTAAAAAATAGTACAGAACGACCGAGAAAGGCCGTGCCACGAAGCGCCAAAGCAGCCAAAGCCAAACGTGGAGGAAGAGTGAGTGAAAATTCAAACTGTACGTAAAGAGCAAGGCAGTTCGAAAAAAGGAACAAACGAATTTTTTTTAGTCATACTCGTTGCCCCTCATTCCTCGCCGCACCGCACCACAACGAAAATTTTGATAGCAAAAAAGCGAGCTGCTTTTTACTTTATTTTCGCTTTTGCCTTTCGTCTCTCAGTCCCGTGCTGCCGCCGTTCGTTCGTTAGTTAGCGACGAGCCGAAACTAAGCAAAGCAAGTGAACATGAGAGGATGAGTTTATACAAGAGAGTACGAAGCAAGTCAGCAAGTACATACCCAAGTACGTAATTCTCGTGTATGTTAAAGCGCGAAGACCAAACGGCCGAACCGTTCTCGTTCTGTAATGCAAAGCAAAACAAAAGATAAGAAAAAATGTGAAAAAAAAGGAAAATTTTCCAAATGACTGAACGTTCGATGGAAAAAACACGTCGTCTCGTACGTCTCGTACGACATTCTCCATCATATTTTTCGAAAACTAAACAAACGTTTCGAGTTTCGACGCTACTACGAGTAGTCCTAGCGCTAGCCTAGTCGTCCAATACTTTTTTTGTTTTTATCGTTGAGGTTGAGTCGAGTGTAGTGTTAGCTTTAGCTCAGCTAGTGCGTTCTGTTTTGTGTTGTGGTTGGGTTTCAAGCCGTATCCAAAATCCGAATCCGTACGGACGGACTGTACGTGGTAGTCATTTACACCAGAACCAACTCAACTTTTGCATCGTCCACGTTAGTTCAACTGAAAAACACAAACAAATAAAATAAAATCAAAAACGTTTTGATCATCGTATCAACATTTGCTAAACAACAACAATTTTAACGAATCATTTCAAGAAGAAGTGTTGGTTAATTGAAAGTTACAGTGTCGTTAATTAGAAATTAACCTATTAAAGGCTAAAGGCAAAAGAAAAATGTTTAAATCATTTGTGATTCGAAATGAGTGGACACAACATTGTGGAATAACATTGCCAATGACGATTAGAAAACAACAAATACTGCGTCGAAATTAATAGAATCCAAAAAACGTATTTGTTGTTTTATTACATATTTCAATTAGAACTTTACGTTTTCGCCGAAACACGAGAATCACACGACCAAATGAACGACAACGTATATTAGATTCTAGCTAGAAGAAGGACGTATTCAGAAAAAAAAATTAATTCGAGTATTGATTATTTTATACTGTCTATATTCTTATAATATCTCTATACTTACCTATATTCTTATGTCGCACAGAAATACATAAATTTCTTATTTAATAGAGCAGTTAGCAGTGTTTAATAAAAAAACAGTGACTCATTTTTAATTAAAATCGAGATTAAAATCAAAAAAAAAAGAAGTTAAAACACTGACACAACAACGAATAATCAAAATAAAAAAGTTATTTTTACGCTCTCTTATCTTTCAGTGAAAATGTTGCCTCAACAATACTGTCTCCGGTGGAGATATCATCATTCGAATCTACAAACAATGTTTTCCCAATTGTTGGAACGGGAAGCCTTCTGTGATGTTACACTGGCTTGTGAAGGCAAGACAATCAAAGCACATAAGATCGTTTTGTCAGCATGCAGTACATTTTTCGATAACATACTATCAGAGTATGAAGAAAAAGATCCAATTGTAATCATGAAGGACGTGAAGTACATCGACATTAAATGTTTGGTGGAATTTATGTACAAGGGTGAAATCAATGTTGACCATGTAAGCCTATATGCTTGAGCTTTCTTTTGTTTTGTTGCTTTTTACGTTTTAGGTTAGTTTTTTATTTATGTTTTTGTTTTTAGTGTCATTTAGCAACATTATTAAAGACTGCGGAAGAATTACGAATAAAAGGTTTGGCCGAAGTGTCTTGGAAAGATGAGGAAGAAAATATTATTCATGGAAATCATGATGTAACGAATAGCAATGGCACGGGGCACATGAATAGTGTCCAAGCGGCATTGCAAGGAGTATCAGCTGTTATGGACTCGCCAACGCCAAGTAGACCGGATTCTAGAGATTCGAGTAAAAGAAAACGTGGACGACCGCCGATAGATGACTACGATTATGCTGTACATGCAGCCAAATTGGTCAACGCTGGCTTGACTTCGGATGATTATTCGAACGATGCACCGTCACCGGAAAATCATTCGAGCTGGGATGAAGAGGGAATGAATTGTGATGATGATCCCGCCGGTGATATAGTTTCTCAATTGAAGGTTAAGTCGGAGTATAAAATCAAAATGGAACATGTAAGTTTTAATTTGTTCTTTATAGGTGATTTCAATTTTCTTGTTGTTTTGAACCATAAATTATTCAGAGAAAAAAGGGCGTATTAAGTTCAAGGTTAAACTTTAATTTGAATAGAACGATATTATAAATGTTAAGATGAAACTGAAAAATAATTGATAGAAAGCTCGAGAATGTTCTTGGTTTGGTTTGAAAATTGATAATTTTAATTTAAATGTAAAAGTCAATGTTGACAATGGAGATAAGACTTATCAAATTTCAAAAATATGAAAAAGTAACAATATATTTTTGTATTTGATGTCTTGAATGTGGAACGTTTTGTGGCTTTAATGTAGATGGATTTTTGTTTTATTGATTTACTATTTTTTTTCATTACTCTTACCGCCATCTAAATATAACAAGTAATAAAGCAAAAGCACTGAGAAAATTAATTAGTCACTTATATAGAAGTTATACTGAGCGTTCAATCAACTCGTTTATTGATGATTTATAAATGAGTTGAAATAGAAATTCAGTTAACGAAGTAAAACATTACACATTTGCGAATAGGAAATAGTCATTGTTGCACACAGTCTTAATGTTCGTTGTCGTTTATATTTTTTTTGGATTTATTCGATCTCATTTTAAAGATTCTTTATATTTTCAAAGCTTCAAGTGCCTGGGTTTTAGATTATTGATTATTTTCTGTGTTCAAGGATATTTTGTGTTTGAAATTATGGAAATTTTTTCCGTCATCATCTATTATTTCATTGTATCCTTAATAAGAAAGAATAATTGTTAATGTTCACTTATTTATTATAAGCCGAGCAATTAAACAAATTGAAATCATGACTCAAAATTTAGATTCATTTTGGAATGTTTCACGTCAGTGTTTTTATTTTATTTATGTTTATAACAAGTACATTCTTTGCGTTTTAATCATTAAAGTTTCAACTATTAAGTAGAATGTAGATCATTCAAAAACATTAATAAATAAATTTGTTTTGCTTTAAGTTATTGAATTATTTGTTTATTGTTTTGTTATTTTGTTTAGCAATCTCAAGAAGATTCGGACGGTGGGACAAACGACCAAAACGAGCCACCAGCGTCTCAACGTAATGACATTCCTGCCAAACATTACCCCAATACAACATCCTCGACCTCAGTGCTTACCACGACCAATTCATTATCAAAAGCCTCATCGTCGTCATCATCAACATCAAGTAATCAACCAAATAGCGCCTCGACGTCAATTCTAACCGTAGCGTTAGAAAAGGAATGGCCTGATGTTGTCAAAATGAACGACTATTTGAGCACCGGACGTCGCCAACAATTTTGGGAGGAGCCCTTTACGAAACGGGTAATGGATGCCATAAAACACAAGAATTTGGAAATGAAAATCGCTGCCGAATTGTTGGGTGTATCATATGGTACGCTTTATGGACGATATCGGGAGGCGTACGGATGTTTAAAACATCCTTACAGGTATTTACAATGTACAATTTACATACAATTTTTTCCTGATGATATTTTTTTTTAGAATCAAAGACTTTTGGACAGAACAAGGACCTACGGATATTCTTCTGAAATTAAAACGGAAAGAAATTACATTATTTCGAGCCGCTGAACAATTAAACGTGACGCCACAAACGTTGTCGAATTATTTAATTTCAATGGCTGTGTTGGACAGCGAATCGAACACGTCGGGCCACGCGAATGTGAGCGATACATACGAAGAAATCGAATGGGATGATGAAAGTGAACTTATTACACCTGATGCACTATATCAACAACTTACAGCGGCATCGACCAGTAATTCCGTACTTGCCAATTGTCCCGATATTACTATTATCAAAAAAGATAAATTTGATTCTAGTAGAGTTAATAATAATTCTGATCATTCCGATACTATCCACTGAACTGAACGACCAAAAACAAAATGTTCACAATTAACAAACAAGAAAATCACCAAAAACATATGTTCGAAGTGAACTCTAAAACTGATAAAAAAAGGATACAACTAACATAAAAGTAAGTTTGAACCAAATTATATGGAAATGATATATAAAAGAGAATTGAAAATTCTAAATTCCAAGTTTCTACGTTTAGTATTTTATACAGACCAAAGTAATAGTAATTTTTATACTTGTTGTAAAAATACTTGTAATTATTTAGTCGTTTCTAGTTTTCTTTTGCATGATCTACAAAGAAATAGTGATTAAACGAAGATGCTTTTAGATAGAATCGACTTTGTAAACAAGTTCGTATTTAATGAATAACAACAAGCAAAAAAAACGCATAGGCATTATCGAATATTTAAAATTATTATTAAATAGTTGTAAGATTTCAAAAAAGTATTAATTTTATGATTGAAATATTTAAACATATAGTAACCGAACAAATGGTTAGAAAAATAAAAAAATAGTAATTAAACTAAAGAGACGAGAAGCGAAAGTGAATGAACCAAGTATTCAGAGTTCAGTAGATTACATATGAATACAAACAAACAATGTAGTGATATTTAAAATACCAAATACCAAAATGATAATGTTTCAATTATTAATTATAAAAAGTTTAATTTCAATGTAACATTAAACTTTGTTTTAAGTATATGATACGGAAAACTTCAAAATACTATTTAATCAACAGGAAAACATAACCACTCACTTTAAGTTCGCTTTTTTTGTATAATTAAACTAAGTGAGCAAGAAAAATTATCGATGATATATCAATTCCTAATAGGAGCTAAAATTTCACGTTTATTAACCAGTTATGTTAATCACCCAGAATATTTTTGGATGGTAAAAATTAAAACAGCAATTTCTGTTCGGTGTTTTATTGAAACGCCCTGTATATTTGCGAAAAAATATTTATATATAAGACATTTGTATGCATACATATTTATGATTATTAATAATTAATATAAAAAAATATATTAAGAAAACTGATCAGATGATGATGAAAAGGAAGAAAATGATAATGATATATTTAGCTAGATAGAAGTGACTTGATAA
Organism: Liometoxenus newtonarum; assembly: GCA_030264535.1. Taxonomy (NCBI): domain Eukaryota; kingdom Metazoa; phylum Arthropoda; class Insecta; order Coleoptera; family Staphylinidae; genus Liometoxenus; species Liometoxenus newtonarum. The sequence continues at coordinate 4,824 of JARJEB010009513.1, read as the reverse complement.
ACATAAATAGTTAGGATAGACTAAATAATAGAGGAAGAAATATTAAATTTGCAATATTTTCGTATGGTATCTAAATATCTGAGTAATCCAGAGAGTTTAATGTGTAATAGAGTGAGCACTATCGTCAAATGTTGAGATTTTGTCAAAGCCATTTTACTCACCAAAATACGTGTGTTTCTGATGCCAGCGCCTTCTTACTCATTTTATACATATTTCATTGACAAACGTTAAAATTTTGCTCGTGGAGGAAAAACATTGGGCTGTTGAACGTTTCGGATAACCAAAAATGTGTCATGGTCCAGACATCAATTGAAAAGAAAGTGAGCAATATGGCCGAAATTTATTAATTCAATAGATATCCGCATGGTGCGTTAGTGTCTCTGTAAAAATGCATGTATTATTTTATTTTTGGTAACTAGTCTATTACATATTAAATTCTCTGGAGTAATCTAAAAGTAAAAGTAAGTAATCATAGTATATTCATATTGAATATAATTATCCGAACGATTTATCTAACTATTTAATTACAATTTCCATTGCATTTGTATTATTATTGGTAGAAATGTTGAAAAGGGTGAGCCAACGCAGAACAAAATCAATACATATTCTGAAAATGCATTCGATAATTAAAGAAGGACATGGAGAAAAGTCACCTTGATCAAATGATTAACAAAAATTATAATTTATTATTTTTTAACGATAATCATCAATTAAGTGGAAAACTAATTAATTCCCATATAAAATTAGAAGAAAATTCACATGAAACAAAAGAAAACAAATACATCCAATGGGGAAGATGAAGTGAAGTAAAATACTTGGCATCACAAGATTTTTATTACTGCGACTAGTTTCGTGACGTCAATGTCGCATGTTCGGGCGCTACAAAACCAATTTACAATTGCAGCTCCTGAAGATGTAACGTTGGGGTCACGAAACTGGTTCCAGTATTAAGAATCTTATGATGTCAAGTATTGCGACTAGTTTCGTCACGCACCCCTTCAGGCGCCTGAAGATGTGACCTTGACTTGACGTCATGAACTTAGTCGCAATACTTGGCATCGCAAGATTTTTATTACTGCGACTAGTTTCGTGACCCCAAGGTGACATATTTAGGCGCTACAACTGTAAAGTGGCTTTGTGGCGCCTGAAGATGTGAACTTGACGTCACGAAACCAGTCGCAGACCGCAGTAATAAAAATCTAGTGATGCAAAGTATTGCGACTAATGTTGTGAAGTCAAGGTCACATCTTCAGGCGCTACAAAACCAATTTACAATTGTAGCGCCTGAAGATGTGACACCTTGTTGTCACGAAACTAGTCGAAATACTTAGCATCACAAGATTTTTATTAATGCAACTGGTCTCGTGACGCCAAAGTCACATCTTCAGGTGCTACAATTGTAAATTGCTTTTATAGCGCCTGCAGATGTGACCTTGATGTCACGAAAGTAGCGCAGTAAAAAAAGCATGCAATGCAAAGTATTGCGACCAATTTCGTAACGTCAAGGTCACATCTTTAGGCGCTACAAAACATTTACAATTGTAGCGCCTGAAGATGTGACCTTGGCGTGACGAAACTAGTCGCAATACTTGGGATCACAAATTTTTATTTTTATTACCTTGACGTCACGAAACAAGTCGCAGTAAAAAAAAGCATGCGATGCAAAATATTGCGACTAATTTCGTAACGTCAAAGTCACATCTTCAGGTGCTACAAAACCAATTTACAATTGTAGCGCCAGAATCTTGGCGTTACGAAACTAGTCGCAGTAATAAAATTTCTGTGATGTCAAGTATTTTAACTCATCGTTACTCCTGAAAACAAATACATTGATCTCTTTTTTTTGTTTACACTGATAATAATTTTTATTTTATGTGATTAGAAATTTTCAAATTTCCGTACTTTTTGATCTAAGTCTATTCTAATTGCTTTCAATTCCTAACAGATGATGTAACAAGAGAATGAAAAACAATAATTATAGTGTGAAATTGAGAGGAACACATTGACGATGAACGATGAACTATAAAAACTAAAACATCCAAAAATATATCCAAAGTATTGAATCGAGACTATATTTTACTTGTTTTTTGTTTTAATTACGTATATAGCTTTAGCTGTTTTTATAACTTTTTATAATTCATAGAAATTTTTTTTCATGGTTATATAGTTATCATTTAATTATTCGTTTTCTCTTTATTTAATATGATTTTATTTGCTTTGCTCATTTTTGTACATAACAAATTTATATTTTATTTTGTTAATTATTCGCGTTTTCATCAAATATTCCTTAATAATATATTAATTAATTATAATTGATTCGTGATCATGATTAAAAATCAAAACTATGCTTTATTATCATTAAAATAATAATTGTGTATTTAGAAAAACTATTTATGTATGTAAAACGAATTATTCCTATATTATATTCAAACTTTATTGTATGTACATTTAAAAATTATTGTTTGTTTCAAGTTTTTATGTCATTTAAACTTGAAATCCAGTCTAAACGGTACATGTGAGATTTCATATTGACTTAACGCTTTTACGATGAATTACAGGCAGTAAGTAGAACGACTGCCACAATATCTACAAATTAATGAAATTGAGATCAAAACTTGAATTCGGGGTAAAATGAATAAAAACTAAAAGCAAACAAATAACACCAACAAAGATCAAACAAATTTGCAAAAATAAAGAATTAGCCGGCAATTATGTAAAATGCTGTTTAATTTCACTGCTATTTATAATTTATTTATGAAACTAGCAAATACAATCTTTGTTGGCATCTGGGCTCCTAGTAAAAGTTTTTTTGCCGACGACTCCTCAAATTTAAACAAAACTTTGTCAGAGGTAAACTTGAAATTTGTGAAACTATCTGATGTTCGGCAATGGCACGATATTCAATAGATCTCCCTCCACGAATCTATTTTTCCAAAGTCAGAAAAGGCGTTGTAAGGCTCGTTTGCAAGTGGGATTATTTCGAAAATCGCAAATATTTGCAAAGAAGTTGGAACGATTTCAAATTTTGTCGCCTGGCTGCCAAACTGTAAGAATATTGGCGATTTACACACACCAACGTCTGGTAATTTCAAACATTTGATAACATGATTAACATACCGATATTGAAAAAAATCTTACCAGGAGGCGGTTATACAAATAAATTCTACTAAGGCTGTATTCGAGTTAGGCGTGGACGCTCTTAGGCGCTTATAAGCGCTTGATACATGTTAGTTTTGGGAAAGTGAGTCCTTGTAAGCGCGTACTTCTCTACGCGAACACAAGCGCACCACGAACTGGCACGAACCATAACCTACAATTTCATTCGCCCTTGTTGGTTTGTTTGTTTTATTTTTACTCCTTTTTATTTGAAGATAGCAAGAGCATTGGTGAATTTAATAAATCGGTGCGTTAAATTCGCGCAGCACAACTTCCGACCATGTACACTACGATTTCGTAGAAATCGTCGATCGTAAAAGTAATTTCGATCAGAAAGTGGAAATGAGATTGATTGATTACGTTATGATATCAATAAATTTCTGTGCAATTTTCACTTTCCGATCAAAATTACTATTCTGAACGACGAGTTCTACGAAATCGTAGTGTACATGGTCGGCAAGTTGTTAGGTGCGAATTTAACGCACCGATTTTTATTTGAAGTTAGCTCGTTTTATTACTCGCTCATAAGACCCTTCCTAACGTAACTAGTTTTGAAAAGTTTAAGCAACATGTATCATAAGTCGTGTTTTAAACGTGAGTCTGAGTTTCGTTCACGAGCGGCGTAGCGGCGAGTGATGCGGAACAGGTGAACGTTTAAAACGACTTAATACAAGATGCTTACACTATTTTTTTAAATTTGCGTTATGTATTTTCATTTTTTTAATAAAAAAATTAATTTGGTTACATTAACAATTGTAAAAATATTGACATTTCACACAATTTCGTACTTCAATTTCAAGTGTCAAGGTTATTTTAAAAAGTATCTTGCTACCTTTGTCTATCCTATTCTGCCTCCAATTTTCCATTACGAACTGTTTCCTAATGAAAAAATACGGTGCGGGACACCGCACAACTTTCCTATACCATATATATATATAGGCATATATGTATAGGCATTAGTGATGGGATTTTTAGTTACTTTCGTGTACTTGTACCTATTCGATACTTTCGGACTCAGTACTCATAAAAAGTATTCGTTACAAATATCGTTACTCAGGGCGTATCCAGGACTGGGCCATGGGGGGGGGGGGGGGGTCATCACCCGTCTTTACTATTTTGCAAAAAAATTGTAATTTTTAAAGTTTGTGTTTGTAATGTATACGTATTTGAAAGAGCGAATAGGGGGGTTCTAACCCCCATATCCCCCCCTGAATACGCCATGTCGTTGCTTCGTACTGGTAGTGGTAATTCGAACTAGAATAGTATAAAAATTTTAAATTGCCGTTAACGTTTGTTGTATAGTTGTATAGTTGTGTAACCAAACTAGACTTCTCTTCTGTGACATTACTCGATATGATTCTGGAAATTATAAATAAATAATCAATTTGAATTTAGGGTTGTGTAATTGAAATATGTGCTTTATACCTTGATGATTGATGGAGTTGGAGTTGAGATTAAGGTGCGTGCATGCGGCGTGCTATATCAAAGTCAACTGATGCGTAAGCCGTAAGCACGAAACTGTGAAAATGAAACTGAAAGAAAAGATCTATTTGGTTCGACCTACTACCTATTGTAGTATGACTAATATTTGTATTTGTATGCACCAAACATCAAATAAATATACGCGTTACGCGCGGAAGACCGACAAGTTCGTACGTGCTCGATCCT
>JARJEB010009507.1:0-17874 GCA_030264535.1 Liometoxenus newtonarum | reverse complement strand
TTTAGATCATATAGATAAGTTGGATCGGTCACTTCAAATTTGTTAAATCTTGTTGAACTTTAAATGATCTTCGAAAATACGCGATCAATGTTATGAAATTGACAGAATTTCTCGGGTTCGAGATCTTCGAGATCTTAGATCATATAGATGAGTTGGATCGGCCACGTCAAATTCGTTAAATCTTGTTGAACTTTAATACGCGAGCAATGTTATTTATTTGCAGTGATTTCTGAAAATCCATAACTCACGGTAGTGAGTTATGAAAATCCATAACGGACGGTAGTGAGTTATAGGTACCATGAATCACTCAAAAAATGCTAATAATGACCATATAACTAAATAGGTGTAGAAAAAAGTTTTTACTCTCGCAATGTTTGACCTAAGGCAAGAAATAAAATACATCAACATATTTTGATTGGACGAATTATTTATTTTGTGAATCTCTAACTAATTGTACCCTGAATTATTGTTCCAAGTAATTATTTCAAGTTGATTGATTTAACCAATTTTCAATCAAACATGAATGCATTGGAGCGTCGTTAAATTAAAGGCTTCACCAGTCACTAACTCAGAGTTGTATTTATTGCAATATGAGATTCAATTAAACTTGTTATAACTTATAAGTGATTTAAAGTTGGTACTATAAATGCGGGGAATGGTCCGACCCTGAGTAATTTTGCTGGTGCATTAATTGGATGATCATTCAGTTATAGATTCTGCGAACAACCCATCAGGAGTTTAAAATTTTGATTGCACATCATAATTTTCGATTTATTTGTGAATTTAAAAATGTTGCCTGATGCAACAAGAATATTCAAGTATCCTTTATGGTTTATGCATAAACACGTGCTGGAAATCCCACATTTTTGAAATCTCAACTTTGACATAACATACTTACCTTCAACCTGCGGTATTGAGCCGAAAAGTAAATATTTATTTAACTTTCTCATCGTCAACATAACTTTAAGTTATGTTCCAATACTTTATATCTAATCCAATAAAAGCTTTGATATTGTTTATATGTTTATATAGATTATATGTAATGTAGATCGTCCGTCGGTGTGCTCTTCCCCGTTGTCCTTGTCTACACTACATTTTTTGTTTCTTTGGCTCTTTGATTCTTTTCACATACACTTTTCAAGCTTGAACTAGAACTAGAGAGAAATTCGATTCACTTGGCAAACAAAACCAGTTGATAGTGTATCGATTAATTCAATACGAAACCATGTACTTAGAAACCTATAAAATCTATGAGCTTAAACAATCACGCAACAAAATCAAACCATATTTTTATTTCTTTTTCCCTTCTTGGATGACGAAGTTACTACTAATCACTGTAAACGAAACAGTAAAAATATCGGTGTGTTAAATTTGCACCGTACAACTTTCCGACCACATACACTTAAATTTCGCAGAAATTGTAAATCGTAAAAGTAATTTTGATCGGAAAGTGGAAATCGTGCAATCAATACCAAAAACCACTTTTTCGGACTCAGTGAAGCGAGATTCGTGGAGATCTTTCCTTACTATACGTTAGGTAGGTCGGAGAGTAAAAATTCCAAACTGGCAACATTTTCAATCAATCTTATATTGCCTGTACCTGTGCCAGGGTGTCTGTACTTAGTCGAATATCGACAGGGACGGACTGGCCATAAGAGCTTTCGGGAATTTCCCGAGAGGCCGCTAGGCCGAATGGCATAAAAGATCAACTCGATAACAAGATATGCGATCATGAGGCTGCTTACAAAAAATTTCCCGGGCCGTTTACAAAACCCAGTCCGTCCCTGAATATCGATGCATGTACCAATGAGGATGATGTTATTGGAATACTTAAATGTAATTTTAAGAAGTTTCTTCTTGCTTTTCTATTAGAATCTATAAATTTATATCAAACGCTTAATTATTTCTGACTTGAATATTGAATGATGTATTAATGAATATGTAAATTACTTCGCTACATTCAACAGCGCCATGTTTACAGTTTTACAGAGAATAGAGAGTGATCAAAAATGAATGATATACAGTTGGTTGTCCTCCTTGTAAACATCCGAATATTCGGACAATTTGACAAACACCAAAAAGAGTTGAAATCATTCCAACTTTTTGAACTTTTTGCGAATATTCGCAACCTTTGACTGCTGTCAACTTACCCGTAAGAATAAATGGAAAAAAATCTGACCAATTATTTGCACCGTGAAATCTGTGATTTCACGCAATATTCGCAAATTTGTTCGCTAATTATTCGCAACTGAGAACGATGCTTAACAAGCCCCCAACCCCCGTACTCGATCGCCCAACTGGATTTCATTCATATTGGATCATTCCGTATTTGTCTATAAATCCTCCCACACATGCCGCGTGAAATATGAACGACTTCGGCTTAACGCAACAGCGAATATCGATGTGACATGACGCACAATCTGTTCATACTCCACTTACGTTCTAATTATAAGTGTCATCCGAGTCAGCACGTATTATATATTTAAGTCCTCGTTGTTCTGTATAGTCGTATATGTCTAAAGTACACATAATCTATAGCATACGCAAGGCATGAAATACAATAAGAGGGAAAAGCGTAAGAGTATGAAAGGATTAATAATATTTCGCACATTTTCACAATTTTCACATACTCTACTAGTCTACTCATTATATTCACATTTTGATGTTCCCCAATTGTTAGTCTTTCTCTCTTGTGGAAGATTTATTTAAGTTCGCTTAGGTAACGAAGTATATGAATGAGAAAAGTGTTTAAAGACTTTTTATGCAAATCAAGCCTTTTATTTTTTGCCACAAATAAGAAAATGATAATGTCACGAGTCACGAGCGACAAGGTAAAGAGATGTCTGGCAGTTTGGCAACTGTTTTCAAACTTCTTGTGCTTCGACGTTCGTTTACGACTTGGATTGAAATGGTAATGGGAAAACGAAAGCAACGAAAGCATCACGTTTGCGATCATGTGGAAACCTAAACGACGACAGTGTGGAAATTGATGAGCAAGAAACTTCAATTGTCATTAGGCTCGATCCTCGAGCTTGTTAATAAAAAGTGTGTTTCGGTAAACGGTACTTAGTTTAGCTAGGCCCTAGGGCCCCTAGGGCAAATACAAAATCATTTATTTAGTAAAATCATTTGATATAATTGAAGACAGTTTAATGAAATAATTAATCTATAGCTAATGGTCATGCACATCTTTATCTTCTTCATATAGTCTTTACAATGACTAGCAAATTTACAAATCTTTGGCAATATATTTACAAACATATTTCATTACATTATGGTTTCTTAGGTTTTCTGCGTTTTCTGTGTTTATTTTCACATCTAAATGAAAACTATTTACATCGTTATCACAGTCTCTTCATGTATATACCGTGCGTTTATTTTACCGTTGAACATAAACGAGTCAAACTGATGGCAACGCGGGGATTTGTATTGCTAAAGACACATCACGGACACGGAGAGAGTGGGGATGTGGGATGGACGACGACGCACCACGATATGACAAGTCAGTGCATCAGTATGAGAGCTATTTTGATGATTATTGGAAATAGTGTTGAATCAAGATGCGAGTTGTGTGGGTTATTTGAAAGACCTAACCCTTGAGAAATTGACAACTGACAGTAACGACATGATTATAATAATTAACTATTTTGATCGTGCATCGCCACTGCCAAGAGTTTGACTCGTTTATTTTGTCTGCGAACATGGCGTACGCTACATGCGATGTTCGATTGTAAAATAAACGCTGTGTATATTAGCAAATGCAATTTGTACTTTTTATCACCACTGAAAATTATCTGATAACATAGAGTAACATGAAAATCAAAACTAAATATGAATTAAGGAACATCATATTCGTTCCTGAACTGTAATGAACATGAACAACATTAGCAGATATCAAACTGCTAAGACTCAATTCACTGGCGATACGTGGACTCCTTCGATTAATTAAACTCGCCAATTTTTCCGCTTCTCTGATGCAGGTCTCTAATTGCAAATTGCTCGGATGTCGTTCGGTCGATTGGACAATTATGAAAATGTCAAGTTCCACAGTTAAATAACCACGTAGAGCACATTGTGCTACTTGAACATGCCGTTCAAGAGCTTTTAGCAATGCGCGTAATGTTAAAGCATATGTTGATTTATTTTGCAAAGCATATAGCGCCCGGTCAATTTGTTTTTTGCTGTAAAGCAATCGCAGCATGCCACCACAAATCGGACAACAGGCACCTGGTGGAGTAAAACCCAAACAGTTTTCATCGGGTAATGGTTTGCATTTAATATTCGCACATTGTACGGTTTTGTGGTCGGTGATAAGTCCAACGGTGACACATGGTCCCGCATAATCTACAATTACATAATCAGCAAGAGCAGCACATTCGGAAATGTAGGTTTTTCCGTTGATGCCACAGACGTCGTTCTGATATTTGCAATTTAAAAGACAATGTCCCCGATAGGCAAGTTTCTTATTGCTATGTGCGAGTAAACATGAATTGCTGTGTTCTTTATTATCCGTGTCACATACTGGATCGCGTGATAAATTACCACATTGAGTAGTTCCATTGACTGAAACACCAAACAGATTGTTACATTACATTACTGAACGTTTCTTTTTCTCTGTGATTAAGATGAATGATTGTCTACTAACTGCATTGATATTGAGTACACGGTTTATGCATCAATGACAAACAAATTTTGGAATCAGGCACACATTTTTTGCCCACAGAACACGGATTACTCCGGCAAGGATCCTGACAAGCTCCGTAATCAATCTGGGAGTCGCTCAAACCGGCACATCTAAAATCAATTCGTTTTCATTATATTTTGTTCGTCGATCCTAATCGGGTAACTAACTGACTTTGCCAAACACGCTGACGGATATATCATGCCATTGCGTCCACATACAGGAACATAATGCGTCGGACAATTACATGGTAACGTTGTGTAAGCGGTATTTAATCCTTCGAGCGCATTGCTTTTGCATTGCCTCTTGCTACAAATCACTTCGCCCGCGTAGCAACTACACTTGTTGCATTCTAAATCAAACGTCTCCCCATGCTGTCTCTGATTACTGCTTCCCATCCAACATCCGCTCAAACTGACACACGGTAATGGTTGACATTGATCAATACCATTCTTCGCGCATTTACATATTTTCAAGCAGCCTTTATTATTTGGTATAGGTATGCGAACGTAGGCACCTTCGGGCACGACGTATTCGCTCACCTCACCCATACGACATCCAGACGTGCACTTGTAGGGAAAACATGGTTTGCCTGGCATACAATTTTTGTTCACCAAACATGTTTCATTCGTCTCACATGGATCGCCCTTGCAAGGCGAAGACACTTGACCTTCTATTTGCGAATACCGACTGTCTGACGGTGTCAGAAAGCTCTCCAATGATACGCATGATATGTCAGGATCGTCGGGTGATAATGTGGCGCAAATTGATTCCGGTGAATGGGTGAGTGATGTTTGTGTCCAATCGACGCATTGCGACAGGATCTCCAAACATATATTGCGACAAATTTGATTGGCGTGCGAGTGTCGTGAACAAGGTTTTATTTGTAATGTGCAGGCGACAGCTTTCCATGTGTTTGGTGAACATTTCGAAATGTTTTTCAGGGGTAGTGTGAGACCGGGGAGTGTTAATTCGCGTTGATTTTGCCACATCGCCACATCGTGCCTGGCAGCATCATCTGCTGCTGGCGTACAGGAACGGAAAAGTTCAGTCGGACGATTGTTGAAATTTGTACAGAAACTTAAACCGTCACATCCAAGTTCACAAGGCTCATCAACTTCATCAATACAATTGCGCAATTCCTCTTGAGCAACGTTACTTAAACATTTGTAATGAAACTCTTCCCATAACATAGACCAATCTTTAGTAAAAGTTTTTGAACATAATCGGCGACATTCATTCGAAGTCGCCTTTTGACAGCAATGCAATTTGGCACTGTCCATTCCAACGCGATCTATGCGAGAGACTTTTACCGATGTTTGAGGTCCTTCCATAGGTTGCATGAAACATTGAAACAATGGATCCTGAAATGGAACAACATATTTACTTACAGGTATATATTTTCAGCAAAACTTACATGTAACAATGGAGGACCGCAACCACCAATTTGCATATCATCCAAAACTTCTTGCAAAGTATTGTTAGGAATCGCCGCTGCTGTTTTGCAAGCTTCTCGACACTTGTTCTTATTTGATTTTTCACAACATGAAGTATCTAAAATTATAGATTTTAGAAAATTACTACGGTATACAAATGATACAATTAGGTATAATTACATTTCTGTAAATCGGTCATAGGCGTCACGCGAATAAAATTCTGCACGCATTCTAAAACAGACGGACTGGAACCCTCACAAGCTTCTGTAAAAAGTGCTCGTTGTTGTCGCGTTGGTGTTAAACGACTTCTGAATATATCCACACAAGCATCTCGACAATTCTTGTGTTCAGCATGACCACAACATACTTCGCCCTGATTCTGTCGATCCACGCAGACGAAGAACGATATTTCGTCGGACTTTCGACATCCTTGATACAGATCCTCTGCCTTTGTGGCTGTTATGCACGCTCGACGACAACTTTCGCTGTGTGTACGGGAACAGCATACTCTGCCTGACCAAGAATCCCCTTGTGACATTTCTAGACAAGTAAACAACAAATTTGTGGCATAATTGAATAAATACAATTTATTTAATGGAACAACGGAACAATGTTAAGGAATGATCCATTTTCAAGTTGTCTTGTACTTTGAATTAGATTAGTTCAGGTCTACCCGTTCCCAAAATAAGTAAATAAACCAATAAGGGAATTATGGTATTAACGTTAATCTATTCTTAAAAGTTTCGCGTTGTTTTGTATAATGTTTACATTAATATTAGTACCTATATACCTATCTTTACTATATACAAGAACAATTGTGTCTCTTGAGCCTGTTATTCCTTGGTTTCGAAAACCGGATTTGAACTCGCGTATTGTACGATACGGTACGGAGTAAATAAATGCTACTAAATATACTTAATGGTAAATGGCAAAAGGCAAAAGCACGACAAGAAACGATATTGTGGGCGGTTTGAACCCGACAATAACGTGTGTCGTGTGTGTGTGATATTAACTTCCACATTGTTTACGTTTTAAAAGATCCAACGACCTAAGGCTAAGCCAATTCCCACTACAATGTTGAAAAGTGCTCGTATTTGTTTCATAAAACGAAATGAACTGATGCAGTGAAATAAACTCAAGTAAAATAAAAAGAAATGGATAATTGCGAATAAAATACGTTGAGAAAGAATACTGTCATTCTGGGCATTCAAATATCAGTCTTTTATTACTTTTTCTTGATATGTCTTAATTTCTTATGAAATTTTGGATTATGTTTCAACTTCAATATAAGAATAAATAACTAGAAAGTGTAAATTGAATATTCTCTATGGGATAATTTTAGTTTGTGGTGTACTCGTATAGTCAGTAGTGAATGCTTGCAAATGCAAATTATTTCGAATCGTGCCTTATCTCTTCCTTCATTAAAGAAACTAAGCGGAAACCGGACCACAAATTGTTAGTGCTTACGTAAAGAATTTTTTTTGAACGCACAAACTTAATATTTTTTTCAATATCTAATATTTTTTTACGAACCATCAAATGTTGCATTGAGACATTCCCAAAAATACACCTACAAAAAACAAGAATAATTATTAATTTGAAAAAATTATAGGAAATTGTATTATTGTAGATATACATACCAGTTGGGGTGAACAAACTTTTTGAACATCCAATAAAGTACGATTTCGAACCCTTTTGTCAGCAGCTATTTCTACCAAGGAAATCTGTAACAAATTGTTAGATATGTTAATTAAAGAAATTCATTAACGTGGAAATATGTAAAATTCTACAATTTTCATCAGTATTTCGAAACAATGCATTAACAGCGGGGGACCTATTGGATAATCCAACACTGCTAACATTTATAGGGTTTCAGAAGATTCCTTGGTCCTCCGCTCGAAATGAATAATTTATTTAGTTATCAGTGTGTTGGTTCTCCATAATTGTTGAATTTATATATTATCTATGATTAAATGTGTTATATCATCCCAAAAAATTGATGTCGGATTTTAGATAGATCTCTGCGATTCTCACTTCCCTGAGTCCGAGAAAGTGGTTTTTGGCCTGATGTCCGATGTGGCACGTGCCGCGTGACATGTGTGAGACTGTATGTTGTGATCCGGTATATTTTGTCTTTCATCGTTTTATATGTTTATATTTTCGGTCTCGGGGAAGCGAGATTCGTGAAGATCCATCAAAAACCCGACTTCGATTTTTTGGCCGAATCCATATCTTTTCCTCGGTTTGGTCGGAAAGTAAAAACTTCAAGACTCTCGAGTCAAGACAAGAAATTTCGTCGAGAAAACACTACCGAGACAAAAAATACAAATTTTTCTCTTGCTCTATCAGTCTATCGAGACAAGATACACTAGTCGTGATTTTTCAATTCAAGACAAGAATTCTTGAGTTACGAAGCGTTTTTGAACTTTATCAAAATTATTTTATATTTTACAAAGTGGATTATATATAAAGCTAACAAAATTTAATCAAAAGATATAAAAGATAACTGCGTACTTAAATTTCTTCCACACACTGCTCCCGCACAAACCCCTTCAATCAGATATTGAGTTTATATTTGCTTCGTGCAAAGCATATTTTTTATGAAGATTAAACTTCCAAGATACAAGTTTAAACGAAATAAGTCAACTTTATATACATATAGTATTTGAATATGCTGAACATGATGCATGATAAAATTTTGAAGAAGATAAAACATTTTTATTAATATACACCATCCAGTTGAATGAATCTTGTTTGCTGTCTTCTGAATAGAATGTTGGAAACAACAGGGAGTCTTGAATCCCAACAAACGTGGTGCATTCGTCATTGTCAAAATGCATTTGAATTATTTTTATTCAACTTAAGTTAAGACCTTCATATGTTTTATTTTTATATATTTATTTATATGCCACTCAGTATCAAAATCAACTTTATTATCTGCTCATAAAAAATATTATTAATACACTGTTAAAAAAATCTGTAAATTTACATGAAATAATTTGGTAATATTACCTAGTTGATTGTATAAATTAAAATTACATGTAAAATTACATTAAATTTTACACTAGGAATGTATTTTTACACAACAAAATGTAAAATTATGTAAATTATATGGGTTTATATGTAAACGACTAATATGTCTAAATCTCACTTCATGTAAATTTACAGATACTTAAATTATTACATACCATAGGTAATTTTGCTTATATTTTATTATGAAATATCAATGTAAAATTACATGTAATTCCTATAGTAAAGTTTCCGCATCATGACTTCATGTAATTTTAGTTTTTTTTTTTAAATTATAAGCGTGAATACAATTAAAACCTTTCTTAATTTTTCATTACTAACATTTTGGTAAAAATTCGTGTAAAAAGTGGTTTATCCACACACATCAATCTAATTTCTTTTTCTATTTGTCTCAGTTGAAGCCTTGATCTCCAAGAAAAATATAAACAAAACGCTAAACGCCACGAAAATAAATATTAATGTGAATGTCCTAGGTCCAGGGGCGGACCGGACCGCTCACTTTAGTGGCCCTGTGCTAACACCCAATTAACCTAAGCCTAGTCGGATACTTGGATATACAGACTGATAAGTGATAAGTTCGCGGTGGCCGCGAGTGATTGAATCTGCCTAAATCCGCCTCTGCCTACGTCCATCCGAGCGTCCATCGTCCCGTCGGGCAAGGGTTTCCTGGTGAGAGCGACATTGGTGAGTTACATATCTTGCATATTAAAACGAACGTTTGGGTTCTTGTAGCATGTAAGCTCCGCATGTGGTTCGGGTAAAATTTCTTCTTTACTAACGTTGCGTGGTGTGCGTGTGTGTACTCATCCTCATCATATTTCAGTTCAGTAACGTTGGAAATTTTACTAACTTTACAACACTAGCATCTTCGGCACACAGCACGACCTTACCTTTTGTGCAGTTGTTAAACACATTCACATATCCTAACGTAACAAACACATATGTAAAACGTCTCCAACATGGTCGTGCCAAACGTTTTTCCACCATACAAGATAACAGATTCATAACAGACAAGCGACATAACTTTAAGAGTTTAACATATAAAAAGAAGAAATCAATAGTTTTATAGCGTTGTGAGTAACACTTAGATATTGTTGATGTAGACAGCACGATACTCACAAATCACGCGCGAATTGTTATTAATATTCTATGCTTTTTTACTTTCCGACCATATACCGAAGGTATATAGGTATAGGAAAGTAATGTAGTCGGAAAAAAATGAAAGTCTTATCTTTCTATGATTCAAGGAGATCCGTTGACCCGAGGTCAAAAATCGACTTTTTTGAAGATGTCCGGCTGTGGTTGGCTGTGTGTCAGCAAAATTCCGGGCAAACCAAGCAACGTACGAGGATGAAATTTGAGATGTGGACATATATCCATTCAAATAGAACCTGGTTTACAAATAAATAAAATCGGTCGGTAAAGAAGGGCACTTACTTGAATGTCAAAACATAAATTTGCATAGAACTGGCAAAATATTGCAGCTAGGCAAAAACAAAAAATATATTCTTGTAGCACTTTCAATTCACTACATTTTAATTACTATAACATTTTTCGTTGGATGCATAGTTTGTGAGATATTAATTCCTAAAGTTTCATACTAGTAACAATCACAAAACAATGAGAATGGTTACCATGGCAACTCCCTAACATTCTATATACTCAAAATCGACAAATATAACGTACAAAGCATTATGCAGATTGTACAGGGTGTTTTAAATATGCAGTATACTATATAAATCGGTCGGTTAGATTCGCACCGCAAAACTTTCCGACCGTATCCACGACGTAGTTAATGTTATTTCCAGTTTCCGATCAAATTACCTTTACGATCGACCAGTTCTACGAAATCATAGTGTATTTGGTCGGAACGTTGTACGGTGCGAATTTAACGCACCGATTTTTTTATACAAATATAAATAATTTAACGCGAACGTCATAATTTCATACCTGACAGGACATGTGCGCGTTGAATATTTAAATAGATTCAAATTTTATTTATATTTGTTGGTTTTTGTTTTTAGTAGGTATATGTTGGTCGGATTGTTGTTTACCTTATCTAATGATTTGTGACAATGATCTTTTGCTTTACGTTTGCGTTGGTTGTGTGTTGCTGGTTCTTTGCCTGTTCAGAATTCTTTAGTAGATGTATCGTCTTTCCGGAAACGTCTTGTCCATTAATAAAAATATACTAAACACTCTCAAAAGTGTAAAAGGTTGAAAAGAGACGATGCATCATAGTGCGGTTTATAAATCAATTGCTTGTTGTTTCATTTTCATTTTGGTTTTGGTTTTCTTTTTCCTTTTGGTTTTGACTTTCGTAAGCATACAAGTAAATGAATATAGTTCTTTGGTCCGCGTCAACTATTTCTGGCTTGGTTATAATAAATATCAAAAAGTCGCGCGACGGAAATAAACGCACGAAGAAAACAATCTTTTAATGTTCTAATGTTCAATTGCTCAAATGTTCAAATTTTTAAATTTGTATATAAAGTTAAAACACTTACTTGTAGATCCTTTTTATTTAAACGGTATAAATATTTAAAAATTTACAATAATAAAAGAAATGATTTATTTTGCTGGGACACAAAAAAAAACTTAAAATACTTACAAAGATGCGGAAGAAATTTGGAAAAGATTTGTTCTGTTATTTTGTTAACCACTTTTATACGCTTTTACTTAGTTCGCTTATAATATGAGAGTTACGGAGTGTTTATTAAGTGTATGAAGCTTTATGAAGTTCAAAGCATCGTTGGGTCCATGTGTCCATGTTAATGTCAAAAACGAAACACATGACTTCCAATTTGGTGATGGTTGGGTTGTGGGAGTTGAACAAGAACAAGCAATGCGGAATGTTTCAGCAGGTCATAATGAAGGAAATGAGACGTCGTATATCAATCGTCCACACTCGAAATAAACTTCATATTTTTAGTTGTTATAAACGATGTGTATAAGTGCACAAGAACAGTTAATGTATTAAATGAAAAATACAAATACAACGCACGTAGTTAGGAAATTTAATTATTAAACAAACCCTTTTTATTTTTATAGGAAAAGTTAACTTTCTCGATGGGACCGGGACTCGAACCCGCAATGTAAAGCCCGTCGTATGTGTTAACTTTTCCTATTTATTGATTCACGCTTACGCATGCACATATAAAAAGAAAATAATAAGAAGAGTGCTATAAAAAAACACGAAATCATTACCTACTTAAATCTTATAATGGAAATGGAACACAATAGTATATTATTATATGAGCGATTATGATAGCCATTGTTCGCGAGGAAGAGGTTTGCGCCCACCAGTCGAAAGTAACTGGCGTAATTCATCTGAGCGAACAATGGCCATAATCGCGAATACAATACTATGCTTTTTCTACACCTTGCACTATTTTTAACAAAAAATATAAATTGAGATTTCTCGATGAAGCAACGAAACTGACAAGTGAAACAATATGGCGGGCGATCGATCACATACAGTTTTGACAGTATTTCTCGGGTTGCAATGGTTGCACGGTAGTGAGTAATAAAAATCCAGTACTCACGATAGTGAGTAATAGGTACCATTAATCACTCAAAAAATACTAATAATGACCATATAACTAAATAGGTGTACAAAAAAATATTTAATAATTCCTTTTTGCTTTTGCATGAGTTATTAAACACAGACAGATTTATTGCGTTCGTTTTGAACAAAATCTACCGATAGATCAAAGTAAAGTTTTGAAAACTTTTTGGAGACCTATAGCTGATCTCACAACTTTTGCTACGTTTTATAATAATGCATGTTTTTTTGCAATGAACCAATGACATTAAATTGCGTTATAGCCTGTTATTGCGCTCACTCTAAGAACATAAATTCTCGATGTGAGTAGGTATAAAATAAAACTCATGCCAAAATGGAATAAAGACTGTTCAAGATCTTAAAAATACGAGAAATACAATTTCGTTATATTCAACCAAAAGATATTGTTGTACTTATTGTAATCACGTGACTGAATTCTCTCTCATATGTAAAATTATATGTAACCAAATAAACCATATTTATAATTGTTGCGTTCTTTTCGCCCTCCGAACTGAGACAAACTTAGCAAAATCGAGTCAGTCAACGAAATACTTGACTTGAAATTAATAGTACTTCGCGGAGCATGGCGCCGGCAGAAAATTTTCCAGGGAGGTGCATCGCAAACCAAACATGCATATTTATATCGTAATATGTATATTTACATAACATTGTGTAAATTAGATTGTCAAATTTAGATTTTTTTTATGAATTTCGCTTAACATTTATTTTGTGTAATGTGTTCTGAACTCATTATGTGTTTGTAGTAAAAGCCAAGGGGGTGCAAGTGGGGGTGCAAGTGCACCCCCCTCGCGGCGCCATGCTCGGAGAATTCAGTTGACATGGATTATTATAAGAAAATCTCAGATATTTTTCGAAAAGAACGCAGCAAATATTAGGAGAAGCAATTGAAAGATCAAAGTCGCTTTCAAATCACCAAATTTCCTGCTTTTTATTGTCACAGAAATATAATCCATGACATAATTTTCAAAGATGTAAATAAACATTTAAATGCTTTTGATCCCCGGATTTTAGCAATCCTTGCCTGCATTTTCACAGCACTGGTATCACATAATCCTATTGAAGGACGGCTTCTTTTGATTTTTTTTTGTTTGTGTAAAAAACCACCTTTCATACAGGCCGACTAGTGGATCGAGATCAAAAGTTTCACCACAGTTTTAACAATTTCAAAGGAAAATTGTTGTCGCAATTAATCAGAATATATAGAACACATAAACACAACATATACCTAAAGTAAGTTTTTCCCGGCTCGTGCTTCACCACTTTGTTTTTATTTCGTTTTTTAGGTAAATCCTTTTTCCCACAAGGGGATTACTTGACAAATAACTCAATCTAAAAGATAGGAACGTGCTACATTCTTAGGATATTAAAAAAATGAAAACAATTGGTTTATTTGCGTAAATTGACAAATTAACACTCAAAAGTGCTGAATTTTTTGTTACATAACAAATTTAAATATAATTTGTTGAGTAGTTTTGCGCGCCAGAAATATATAAATATAAATCAAAATAAGAGGGAATTTTTTACCTAATTTTACTGCTTACAATGGCGGAAATACGATAGTTATTGTGAACTATGAACAATTTCAACTAGTTCTGTTGAACCAGAGCACCACGTCTCAAACTCCTAGCATCACCTCAAGTATGGACAGCGCTGTTTCGACTTATAAAGTATCATCAGCATTCCTATGAGGATGATACCAAGGGTCCAAGCCGATAGCGCTCTTATATTTCTGGCGCGCAAAACTACTCAACAAATTATTTTGAATTGCCGATGCTGGGCATTTGAGTAGTTAGAATACGTAAAGTAGATGGAGCAATCCATATATTACTTGTTTTCTTACGTCTATTGAACAATTTGGACCCTTGGTATCATTCTCATAGGAATGCTGATGATACTTTATAAGTCGAAACAGCGCTGTCCATAATATTTTCTTAATTTGTGTAATAGGCAGGTCTTCATATTTATTATTCATCTTGCATCGCAAAATTGAACTTAAATTTATAAGAATAATTTGAATAAACACAAAATTTCATGACTGCAATTATTTTTTATTATATTGTCTCACTTTTGGTTATTATTTCAATTCGTTTATGTTTCGTACACTTATGTTCAATTAACTCTCATGAATTCTCTCCAATTAAGGAGAAGATGATGAAGTAAATGAATGTTCATGTTAGGATGGTGCATATGTGTTTGAGTATTGAGTTTGAAAAGAGGGAACTTTGAACTAGAACGAGTGTCTAACAAGAGCACCACCAGTAACTCCCAGCAGTGGCGTAACTACTGTGGAGGAACCAGTCAAATCATTCAAAGCTACGTTTTGCCGTGTTTTAGCAGCGCAGTTCCAGGCAAATGTAATGGAACACAAAAATATTTAAAAAAAAAACAAATTCCTAGTTACGCCACTGGTTGTGCTTTCCAACATTCTACGTCTATAAAGGTCCATAAATAAATTACGCACAGTTCATGTTCGTTTAAAACAAACGTTTCATCGTTTTCATGTTTGAAACTGGGTATAAAGCGAGTATATTTTAATACGGTGAATTTTTTGTCATTTATTTTCTGTGAGGTTTAACATTTTGACTACGAAAATGTATAAGTAGAAAGTTTTCGATTTCATTTTTTAAAGAAGCAAGTCTAAATGTTTGATAAAAGATATTTGTGAATGTGAATGGTAAATGGTTTATGTAGCAATACCATAAATAGATTTTTTTAAGTACCTAAATGCCCATAATATACAAACATAAAGCAAGTAATTTTTAATACCGAATTCATGTCATTGGAAAAATCTCATGGATCTATTCACAACTCACTCACGTGTACCAACAACCTATAACTGCGACTATACAAATCCTTTAAACATACAAATTGGGTGAATTTATAAGGAAAAGAAAGAAATTTATTGAAAAGAATTTTTAGTATGATCCGAAAACATGACAAGGGGAAGTTGTTGAATTCAACAGAATAGAAAAGATCAGAACAGAACGGAACAGAGAACAGTGGATGGAGGTGTTGGTTTTGAGTATTAAGGTGTTGAATACTATTTACAAGTAAAGGTGCTTTTATGCTCACATGTAACATGTAATGTAAGAAGTTGAAAGTTGTCTATCACTTACCTGTTACATGTTACCGTTACGTTATATTAAATAGCAACATAAAAAGTTTTGTGAAAATCCTAGTGCTCAATATTTTCTTAACTGTTAGCTGTTACATTAGATGTGAGCATAAAGGCACCTTTACTTATAACATTTTTTACGTTGTAAGAATAGGAATATGGGAGGCAACGCTCAATTGGCACACATTCATCACTTTCAAAAAGATTCAAATAGATACAAAGGAGGAATTTATCACTTCAATAGTAGTCTTTAAAAATCTAGTAAATGTGTGACAACTTTAAACGGTGAACAATAAGCGCATTCAGTGATTGAATGTAATTGGATTTTTTTTCAATAATAATTATAGGTATGTAGGTAGTTTTATCATGGGCATGCCGCATGGACTGAAGAATTATGTTCTGTAATGTAATTCATTTCTATTATGCGAATAATTTCTATTATGCGAATAATGCGAAAAATTTCTATTATGCCTGTACAAGCATAATGATTGACATCTAGTCACATGCGAAGAAAAAACTAGTTGTCGTGTACAATGAAAAAATGAAATTTTAACGAATAATTAAATTAATGATTAAATTAATATTTTAATTTTAAACCAAAATCCAAAATGCTTTTTTTACTGTTATAAACTATGCAGGGATAAAATGCATATCTATAATAAAATCTCAGGATATTCAAGTGGTTCCATATTATAAGTATATGTTTTGTTAGGCAAGGACAAAAATTAGGCAAAACTTATCTTCAACAATTTTCGAAGATTTCCAATTTGATTAACATGCATGACAAAATAAAGAAAGACAAACTTGTAATTTCTTCTTCGTTTCATTCTTGAATCTGTTTCTTCTTCATCTTAAATTGTAGTACTTAATAAACTTCATTCTATCGTTATACGATACCTACTATAAGCGCCGACTTGTGGGTTGCAAGGGTGCACGTGCAACCCACGGCAAAATCTGTGGGTTGCGAGGCAAAAGCAAAATTCCCAAAAACAATTTACACAATTTTATGTAAATATACATATTAATATGTTTGGTTTGCGATGCACCCCCCAGGAAAAAATTTCTTCCTGCGCCATTGTAATTTAGAACTCATCCAGTGAGAAGATAACACCATAATGTCATGGATGTTTTATAATTTAATTTTATTTGTAAATTTTATAGTTTTTATTCGTTTACCACGAGTATAATGATAACATCTTCATCTTCATTCTCATCTTAACATTAATTCACATCAGATTGTGTTGGATCTGTTCAATAATTCTTTTTGTTTCTGTAGTTTGCAGTGTGATGTGTCGTTGATAAATGATATTCGGTGGGTTGAAACAAAAAAAAAAAAACAGTTCCTCCACTTATTTCACTCGTTCCACTCTACCACTTGTAACTAAAATCTCAAGTGGAAACGAAATGACGAAAATTTGATCATGACATATATAATATAATACAGAACATATACATTATCTTGAGAAGCACACATCTGGTATTTCTCAGTGTCGTACTGTCGTATATCATGTTCCCAAAACAAACCATTAAGAGACATATTACCAAAATCCAAATACTGATTTTTTTCTTTTCTGGTTTTTTCAAGTACGATTTATCTTTCGACAATCATCAAATAGATTAAGTTAAAGTAGTTTCAAAACTTTAAGACTTTGTCATTTCAAAAATATTGAAATTATATTGAAACTTATCCACACGAAATATCCCCATAAGAAATGTATGGGAACTTCAATTACATGCTATCGTTGATTGAAGAAATAAAATATTATTCAGTCAACGATGCTATTTCATCCGCACGGCGAATGCAAACCGTTATCACATTTTCGTATTTTTCCCTGTGAAGGACATAATAAATTTGAATGAGATTAATACAGAATATTGTTGATTAAATGAAGAACTTCAATTACATGGTATTTAATCCACACAACTAATGCAAACTTTTATCACATTTTCGTATGTTCCCTATGAAGGACATAATAAATCGTAATCAAACTTACACAGTATATTGTTCATAGAATGGAGAAGAGAA
>JARJEB010009506.1:0-15527 GCA_030264535.1 Liometoxenus newtonarum | reverse complement strand
GTTGACCCCAGGTGAAAAATCGGCTTTTTTATTATATAACAGTATGATTGTCCATCTCCTTCTTTCCCGTTATATGTTCCATTCAATAATAGACAATTGCTGTTTGGGTTGCAAATGTTTTGAGATTGTTCAACGTGCTTGTCGATTTATAACCTCCCGTTTAACGTTTGACGTATTGTGTGGGTGTGCGCAAAAAGTAGTATTCGCGTTCGCAACACATTGTGTTGAGAATGGTCATGTGAGCGAGTGGTTTGCGAGCACGAGCGAAACAAGTGCGAGTATATAATAAAACGAGCGAACTTGTTGCGAAAATAACTATTCAAAAATAAAAAATAAACTGTATAAACTTGTTTAAGCAAAATATAAGAGTCGCACATTTTTATTTTGTATAGTTACGTCCTTATTATGCACATTCAGCAAGGTTTTTGCTAAATGCTTGCAATATTCCACTCTTCCCGTTTACAATCTATACACAAAACGCACAACATACGTGCACAGGCAGGCATTTTATCTGATCAATAAATAACGCAATTAAAAATGTAAATGCAACCATGAAATTCCCTGAATATAATTAAACAACGCTGCGCGCCCGTAATTCGTATTACGTACTACATTACTACCAATACCACTACTTAATGGAACGCAATGGAAATGCAGCCAACGACCAACAACACGGAACGCAGAATGTTGAATCCTATATAAGTAGAGTAGACAGGCATTCATATACGTGTAGGTATAGTTTGCAACTCCAAAGGCAAAATGCGAAAACCACAAGCAACGAATAATATGCGCACAAATACATAAGTATACTTAATACTTATCCACACAACAAGATGAAAACGTACAAAACGTATCGCACATATCGCTCGGTTGCGATCTGAATTTCAACTCAACTCACAAGTGCAAAAATGCAAAATGTTGCCTGGTTGCCTCAACTCAACTCTGTAACAAACGTGGAACGCAAAGAGTATAAGCAACAGCCAACAGCAAGTTTGTAAGAGGTGAACGGTGAAGTAAAGTAAATGTTGGCAAAAAAAACACGCTAATCAACGAAATAATAAAAATGAAGGAAGTACGTCGAGCGCACTTATAGTCGTAATAAACCACCTAGTTTGCTCGTTTGGCTCGTTTTCATAATTCTTAACTTAATTACTAGAAGGAATAAGCTCGTGGACTTGCAGAAATGCTACTTAAACATGACATGTATTTTTCTTTCCCTTTATTCTTTATTATTAGAGATAACATAATTTTAAGTAAAAACGAAAATAACTACTTACCAGTAACTCACATAACCTAAAATATAAATGACATTGTATGAAATAAAGGAAATAATAGTATATTATTATATGAGCGATTATGATAGCCATTACTCACGAAGATGATGTTTGATCGAAGATTTCGAAAGAACCCGAAGAATTCCGACAATGGCTTTAAGTGTATCGCCCGCCATATTATTACAGCTGTCAGTTGCTTCATCGAGAACATCACAATTTGTATGTTGTGTTAAAAATAGTGCAAGGTGTAGAAAAAGCATAGTATTATATTCGCGATTGTGGCCATTGCTCACTCAGATATTCAATTCTACGCCACTCGCCTTCGGTACGTGGGCTCAAATTTTATCATCGTGAACAATGGCTATCATAATCGCTCATATAATAAATAATATAAGTACTAGATGTAATTTAAAATTTTCTTTTTGTTAAAAAAATATCGTATCTTTCTATATTTATTTTGTAAAAGTAAATTATGGAAAAACCATAAAAGATTGCAGGATAAAAGTGAAAAAGTAACAAAAAATCTTAAAACTTTTAAGCAACTGATAGTGATCTCAAAACGGTTTATTTATGACCGCACTATTTAAGTTGAATGCGGTCACAAAGGAAGACACAACGTATGTACTTCTGACATAAAAAAACGAGCACGAAAATTTGATATTGTTAATGGATATGGACCTTTCTTTTTGTTTTTCATTTATTAGGTTAGATTCTTAGAGTACAACCAGTACAACAGAGGAAAGCTCACAAGGATATGAAGTTGTGGTACATAAAACCATCAGTTTTGAGTCTGAGACGAGAAAATAACTATGGCACAAAGCGTTCTGAAAAGTAAGCGCGTTAAAATATTGATAAAATTGAGAAGTGGAAATGTTCCTCAGGGTTGTTCAATGCCCGCGAGACTTTTAATAAAATAAAATGCGTTAGACAAGCGAAAGATACTGACGTCTGCCTACGGTTCGTGCATCAGTGGAGGGTGTTCACGTACCTAGATAGATATAGGTTACATACATATACCTATTCATAGAAAGGACGAAGCAGATAGGACAAGCGGCAAAACCAGCGGCTGCCAAGAATAAGAGTGACAGGCGAATGCATATTTTAATACATTGTTAACCTTTACGGTTGTCATTGAATTATTAATTGGCAAGTCGAAACGAGAATAAGAACCAACGGACAAGGCAAATTTATACCGAATGTATACGAATACCAATCGAAACGAATCGATAAAACGATGTTTCTCTAAGGTTGAGAATGTTTAAGACGGTGAATAACCTTACAGCCTCTTTTGGTGACCTTAGGCGTGTCAGCCATCTTGTGTGAAGGTTGGAATTCGCGGGAAATTTGAATCTGCTATTTGCATTGTCAGGTAAATTCAAATTTCCAGCAAATTTCAACCTCGACGCTGATAGTCAACAAGATGGATGCCAATGCGGAAGTGCGCACAACATTTTTGTTTCTGGGTTTGGTTTGAAATACAAATCGAAACGAATTGATAAAACGATGTTTTTCTAAGGTTGAGAATGTTTAAGACGGTGAATAACCTTACAACCTCTTTTGGTGACCTTCGGCGTGTCAGCCATCTTGTGTGAAGGTTGGAATTCGAGGGAAATTTGAATCTGCTATTTGCATTGTCAGGTAAATTCAAATTTCCAGCAAATTTCAACCTCGACGCTGATAGTCAACAAGATGGATGCCAATGCGGAAGTGCGGACAACATTTTTGGTTCTGGCTTTGGTTCTGGCCTTCTCTATAGCAGCATATTAAACCTACATGTGGTTGCTTATTATAAAGTTTGTCGATAAGAAAGTGCGCGAGGCCGAGGATGGTGGGAAAATTTAAATAAAAATTACAAATAAGGATTTAAATTAAACAAGTGATTAACTTATAACAATAATGAAGGAAAGAACAATAAGCAATAAGTTATCATGGATGTCATGTCATGTCAGTAAATTGTAAAAGGAATTAGTTTTTTGTTAAAATTACGCGTGAAATATTTCTTTATTTTGAGTTAATTTTATGCTAAGTTTATAAGCAATTTATAAATATATTATTTCTATTACTTATCATGAAAATATTTCATTTCTAATACAGTGTGATCCAAAATTAAGTTACTGCTAAGGATTGTTAAAGGAATTCAGAACAGCTGATTTGATGTCCGGCCATATATCTGCTTTTCTCTTCACTCCACAATATTGAGCAATTGCGTATTCAGTTTTTGTCATCCGGCCATTAAGCCATTTATTTTTATATTATAAATGACATTTAGCGCGGACAGCGGATGCAGAACAGCTGATTCACAACACCATTCACAACTTGCGTATACTCCGTTTTCGTCAACTTTATTTCTGCATTTTGTTTCTCTCGCAAATGATACTGACAAATGATTCTAAGTTTATTTGTTGTTATGTTCTGAGTTGTTGTCATGTTTGTTTATATGTTTTCATCGAACTAAAACGGTTTCTGTCGTTATTGATAAACTTTATAGTCGTCCCATTTCCCCTGAAAACATACAACAACACTACAAACATTAACTTTCCACTTTTCTAAAGATACATCGAAAATACTTAGAAAAAAATCGGTACGGATTCGCACCGCACAACTTTCCGAGCCTACCCATATACTACGATTTCGTAGAACTCGTCAACCGTAAAAGTAATTTTGATCGGAAAGTAGAAATTGCCCAGAAGTAGTGATCAATTGTAATCAATCTCATTTCCACTTCCGGAGTGAAGGTGATTGAACGAGGCCTTATTATTCTATTATTCTTGTACTGATGTTTGTTATTCTGACTGTTCATTGTTTGTGATTGTTACTAATTTGAAATTTTAGGAATTAATATCTCACAAACTTTGCGTCCAACGAAAAAATGTTATAGATATTGAAAAGTACAGTAATATGCAAATTTATATTTCGAGATTCAAGTAAAGTGCCCTTCTTTACCGACCGATTTTATTTATTTTTACTCCAGGTTCAAGTTAGAGGGACCGATGAGCAAATACCAAATTTCATACCAATACCTTGCTTGGGTTTCCCGGACTTTTACTTACACACACACACACACACATACATACACACACACACACACACACACACACACACGCAGACATCAAACCGAAAACCACTTTTTCGAATTCAGGCAAGCAAGATTCGTGGAGATCCGTCGAAAACTCGAGTTCGATATTTTGCCTCATCACTTAACTTTCCTTACTATACCTTCGGTAAGTCAGAAAGTAAAAATTCCTGAACACATTTCAATATTTCCTTTCAATATTCTATGGGAGAATGCCTTTTAAGTTTTGAAACTGACCGTTTTATTGTCCTGACCCAAACATACACACCTTTTAAGTTTTGAACGACCTACCTTTTAAGTTTGGTTTATACCTGGCATACACACTTCGCTTCGAACCGAACGGTAAGGGGTTTAGTCCTTGTTGGGGTTAACTAGAAATTAGTGGTAAACACACAAAACGTACTTGGTTTTAGCGTACTTGGTTTGGTTTTTCAACCTTTTCCTTGGGAATCTGTCCACTTCGTACCTGGTCTGACCGAAATATACCAAACTTAAAACGCCTATCATAAAATATTACTCTTCATGTCATAAAGTGAAACAAAACTTAAAACGTCTAGTATTTGTGTTTTAAGGTTAGAAAGCAAAAGCAAAAGATTTGAAGAAAGAAAAATGAATATATAATTAGTAAACTCGATACGATTGGATGTAAATTTCCGTAGGTAGAGGATTCGTCGCCATCGCCAGGCTAGTGTCGTTGATAATCGCATAACGAATGCACGTTTCACCATTACCGAATGCAAATAACCTAACTTATCGTCGACCGAACATTGAACGTTCCAAAAGCGTTGCAAACGTGCGATGTAAACGCAGTACAAATGTAGAATGGTTAATATTCAGGCTGGTATCTAATTGTCTCCACGCTGATGTACCTAAGCACTATCTATGTGAATGTGTGTGAGCGCGACATTCGAATATGTATGTAAGTGATACCCAGGCCAAACAGTGAGGGCCAGGGCTAGGGCCAGGGCACAACGGCAACATCAGCAACTGCGGGGCGACTATCGCATCGCATCGCATCGCATCGCATCGCTTAAATAAAGCGTCCCAATCCGAGCTAATCTGATTACTGGGGATTAAAGATAGGGAATGCCCTCTCTCTTTCCTCTCGGTATGATTAATGTGCGGACATTAAAGTAAATCCAAAATATTCTGGAATGTTTCGGCTTCCAGCATTTGTTCAAATGTTTGTAATGGACCAAAGCCAGAGGACGACAAGATGAAGCGATTGAAGGATAAAAGGAAAAAAAGAGAAATGTCCAGAGCCAGAGAATAGTAGCTGTTAACGGAAATCTGAAATCACGAAGGGACGAATGAATATGGTGAATAGTTGGAAAGGGACATTCAACTTGAAACTTGAACCAGTTGAACCGATAAAAACTAATTCCGCAATGGGGAAAGATAGCTGATGGTCTCTCGTCCAGTATTAAAATAATACCCGAAATATATATATATCTATTATTGTAATAGGTATGGAAATTTTCTTGCCCTCTCTGACCTGATTTTAATGCTGGGCAAAATTTGAAAATCCAATTTAAATTGGAAAATTTCACATTCAGCATGTCGTTTTGGCGATTTCGCTAAAGATTTCAAGGGAGTCATTTTGCGTTTTTTTCTTAACGACGTTTTGAGCCTTGGTAATTTATTATAATAAGACGAGTCGCGTCCGTGTAATTGCGCATTAAAGTGAAGAAAAGCTCCCCCGTAATGTAAATGACGGTGGAGGCTGAAGGGGACTATGGAATATGATATTTAAATGTGGTTAATTACAAAAATCCGCATTGCATTATAAAACTTGTATGTGTATGCAATTTACCGACACAGCTCAACGCACAAACCGTATTTTCATTTTCATAATTTGTTTGTCTGATATAGCTTTGTGCACTCGCAGTCTGTTGAAGAAAAACTGCAGAAAAATATCTTAAAACGTTTCTTCTAACTGTTGTTTTTCTGCAAGGAATTTCTTTCCTTTTTGGGTTTTTGTTTCATCCGTGGAAGTATTTAGTTTAGGAAGATGCGAAAGGGTGTTGGTACTAAGTAGAAGAAACGAGCGGAAGAAACGAATGATGATCACAAACGTTGCTTGCTTGCATAGAGAGTTGCTTTACGTGTTGGTTGAAAGAAAATGTTGGAATGTTGAGTTAAGAGCTTTGAGAAGAGAAAAGTGGATGTAGATGGAACAAAAAAGCAAAAAAAAAATAGCACAGGAGTTAGATGTTGGAAAAAAATTTGTTTGGAAACACGAGGGCGCTCAAATGAATGCGGCGATGCTGATAAAAAAGGAATTAAAGAAAGAATACGAAAAAATGAATTTCTCTGTTTTTGACAGGCCCTTAATCGCGCCGCGCCGCACGCAGAGAGATATTGCATTAAAGGGGAACAGTTTGTAATTATTTTATACGTTCAGATATGGATATAGACAATGACAGTTGGGAATGTTATGATTGAAATGATACAAATTGAACTTTGAAAAAATGCTCTTGCTTGTTCCTCTCTTATTCATTAATTTTATCATGAAAAATCTCAACGTCCCTTTGTTTTTCATTATATACGTAAAATATAAATTTTGGAGTAAGCCGTAGAGTAGCGATTTGTTTTGAATTAAGTTGAATTATTAGAATTGTCCATTTTAGTTTCAGAAAAATCGACGTTTTCCAACATCAATTTGTGGTATAGCTTACTCGAACTCGACTCCACTCTAACGTGTAAGTGCAAGATGTTGTTCCATTGGGCGAGCTCGCCAGTAAATAAAATGCTCAATGCCGTTTTTCAAGCACGAAACAGCAGCAGCATCAGTTCGACCCACCGTCGGTTTCTGCTTTTCAGCTTTTCCCAAGGAATAAACAGCGGAACGCGTAACAGAAAAGCCGCGTCTCAGTGCCCTTGCCTTGCCATGCCACCATAGCTGCTAAAAGAGAGAAGAAAAAAAAACGTACCTATATACCCGCAACATATCCAGAGCACAAGCAAGAAGGCAAGAAGGAAAAAGACGAGGCGGCACTCTGCGAATACAAATCAATGGATGGAAGTTTTCCAATCCATTTCGTCGGTCCCGGAGGAAAAGAACGCTCGCTCGGTATTAACCGAGTGCACCAGGGCATTTCCGCCGGGGACCCACTCACTATCCATAGGTAGGTATATACCTAAGTTACATACCAACCGCATATATACCTACTATACTTACATTGGAAAACATGAAAACGCACCTACACCTACCTAAAACCGCCTACCTATTTTCCTTACAAGTAAGTTTACTCATACACGGTTCGTTCGTTGATTCGCTTTTCCAGCTAAAAACTACCACAACTTATCCATCCACAACCCCATATTACACAGCTATATCGCACACGGCGAGGAGCATATATGCTTGAACTTGGGAAAAAGGACGACGTTCGAATGGGGGACGAACAACACAATCCAAACGCAATGCGAAAAGCGAACACAAGAAGACATCGCCAAAACACTGAGAACCGAGAAATAGGCGAAACGTAACGAAACGGACCAACCAAGCGAAAGAACCACTAAGAGTGGGAAAAACACACGCACTCTAAATTATAACTTCCTGAGTTAGTAGAAAAGTACACATCTACCTGGTGTTTCAACAAAATTTTAGCGTTGTGATGCCAATTCTGTTACCAAAACTGTAACCACACATTGCTTAGCATTTCTTAGAAGAAATTGTTTTGTTGTGATTACGAATTGTTCACAGAAAACGGTAACCTTGGTGCATTCAATAGAGCATTTCGGAATTATGTCAAAGTGCCATCCAGACTTTATCTGCAAACATTTTTACGGTCGTCGTAGTGTCTGAGATAACCGAGATAACTATAAAATAAATAAATCTGATTGGCTAATCACTCCAAAAACAACGATGCCTAAATTTTTGGATAGCACTTTGACAGCATCCATCATGCTGTTCCGAACTGTCTTATTTTTGAAGTTAGTTGCTGTCAAGATAGAGATATCGAAAACAGTTGACATGCCTGACACCAAAATATGTTCGTTCATCTCACTATTTTATTATTTCGTATTCAGTTTCTCTTATGCGTTTTGCCACACAGATAACTGAATTGATAATTTTCCCATTCTCTGCGTTTTCATTTCATTACAAATAAAGAATTACATATCATATAGGTATCTATGCATCAAGAAAATTGAATTAAGTAGTGAAGAACAGCAGATTCTAACTCATTTTTGTGGTGGAGCTAGGGATTCCTTTGTCTGATAGGTGGCGCCACCCTCCACCACGCAATCTCTCGCCGAATAATCGAACCAACCCTGCGCCACGGCCCGGCCCCAAGCACGCATGCGCAACACAGGTGCAGAACATCAAATAAACACTGTATGTTAAAAACAATGCTGTTAAGAACATCAAATAAACATTGTATGTTAAGAACATCAAATACACATTGTATGTGTTACGCATGCGTGGTGGAGGGTTGGTTCGGTTATTCGCCGATAGATGGCGTGTGGGTGGAGGGTGGCGCCATCTATCGGACAAAAGAATCCCTAGCTCCACCACAAAAATGAGTTAGAATCGGCGGTTCTTCACTACCATCTGCTGTAACGAACTGCCTTATTTTTGAGGTTAGTTGCTGTCAATATAGAGATATCCAAAACAGTTGATATGCCTGACAGCAAAATATGCTCATCTCACTATTTTATTATTGCGTATTCAGTTTCTCTTATGCGTTTTGCCACACAGACGCAACTGAATTGATAATTTTTCCATTCTCTGCAATTTTAAAAGGAAACTTGGATTTATTCTTTAACACCAAGTAAAATACATCAGCCCTTAATGGAAATTTATTATTTTATCAAGAACGAACGCACGACGACCACAAAGAAAGTATAAAGAGACCCTTGGCTATTCGCATCAAAAAGAATATGTTATGCCTCAATTCCTTTAATTTAGTAAAGCTGCCGACAAACAAAAACCGCAAAATATAACTTTCATGAGTCGATGATAGGGATAGAGCTGACTATTTAATTATTTAGATACTTTACATTACTTACCTATAGGCAACGTAGGTCTAATGCAGCAATTTAATTTTCCCAGTTGTCAGCGCAATGCAACACTTGAACTTGCGGTAATTACAATAACAATTGTAAACGTTATACTTAAATATAATTAAATAAAAATTGAATGTTTTGAATGAAACTCGTACAAACAAGCACAACCCTTGCATGGCTTGGCGACCTTTCAATTTAGTCTTCATAGTTGATTTCCTCATGTATAATCTATCAGTCAATATCAACCAGTAACCACAACTTCCAATTATTTCAATTATTTTATCTTCTATCGTTTACAGCGTTAAATATTACAGTTTTATCGATTGTCTATCTGTTGGTTCAATATTATGTTCATTTAATGTAAATTGTAACAATTCAGATTCATACCATAATTTAATCAATTGTATAGGCGTATATAGGATAATACATATATTATAAGCACTATCATCGAAAGCCAATTATTACTATGTTTGAAATATGTTATACTTATAAGTCATTTATTTACTGGTTGGAGAAATAAAAGCAAGAGCGCAAAAAATATAGAAGTAAATATAGGTAGTAGTCGCCGCTCTACTCCTGGTTCTTGTTGTTTATGTTGTTGTTTTTGTTGTTGTTTGTTGATGATAGATGTTGGCTGCGTGTTTAAATGTTATTTGCATTTTCAATCTAATGACACGTCATTTGTTGCATGTTTTATGCGCGACTTTCCTTCCAACCAATTCCTCTATTAAACTCTTTTAACTTACTTACAGTTACTGACACTTAAATCATACATATAATATATAATAAAAATTTATGGTATATAAAGTTTCAGGTCCGGTTTATACGCAACAACAACAACAACAACAAAAAGGTTTGCAACAAAATTAAATCACACCATTGTTTTTTACCAAATCTTTTAATCTTCTCTTCACAAATGGTAACATATATAGGTACGTTTCAGCAACTAAACATTTGTAGGGCCAGCTTAAGTTCTCATCCTTAGTTTCAGGTCCGGTTTATACGCAACAACAACAACAAGAACAACAAGGTTTGCAACCAAACTAAATCACACCAATGTCTCTTCACAAATGGTAACATATAGGTATCTACGTTAGAGAAAACTACACATTTGTAGCGCCATCTTAAGTTCTCATCCTTAGTTTCAGGTCCGGTTTATACGCAACAACAACAATAACAACAACAACAAGATTTGCAATAAAACTAAATAACACCAATGTTTTTTACCAAATCTTTTAATCTTCTCTTCACAAATGGTAACATATACATTACAGAAAACTACACATTTGTAGCGCCATCTTAAGTTCTCATCCTTAATAGTTTCAGGATCGGTTTATACGCAGCAACAACAAGGTTTGAAACAAAACTAAATCACAGTAATTTTTTTACCGAATAAATATGGATCATGCCGTATCTCACAATCTATCTATAATCAATTCACTTCACAAATGGTAACATATACATTACAGAAAACTAAACATTTGTAGCGCCATCTTAAGTTCTCATCCTTAATAGTTTCAGGACCGGTTTATACGCAGCAACAACAAGGTTTGAAACAAAACTAAATCACAGTAATTTTTTTACCGAATAAATATGGATCATGCCGTTGATGCTTGAGTATCTAACAATCTATCTATAATCACTTCACTTCACAAATGGTAACATATACATTACAGAAAACTACACATTTGTAGGTTGTAGCGCCATCTTAAGTCCTCATCCTGATTTTTCAATTTTGATTCAAAATTCTTTTGATACTTAATTGATCCAACCCTGTTAGCCGAAATGAATGATTATGCGCCGCTTGAAAAGTTTGTGGTTGGTTATTTTATAAATTATTCATTCACCTCGTATGCAATTATATGCACTAAGCACTCAACACACTCGTACATCCACCTAAAGACTCTTATGCTCCTATGAAAGAGCACTTAATGGCGTAAATTGAAAATGAAAAAAATATATTTTGTGAATTTGATGTAAGATTTGAAAAGTCATTAAGTAATTTGATTTTCGCTTAAAAATTACTTAATGGATAAAACAAGTACCAAGAAGTTAAAAAATAATTATTAATTATTAGTTTTTATTGAATTTTTTCTTTTAACTATATAAGTACTTAATTATTCATCAAGTTGTTTTTACTTTTTCATTATTTTATTTGTACAACCTGCTGTGGTAACTTAATACTTTTAACTATTTATTTGTTTATTATACAGGATGTTATAAAAATCGATTATACTTTATGTTTCATTGTTAAAGTTGATATTTTTTTAGTTTACTTATGTGTTGCTCAATTTTTAATTGTAAATTGAGTAAATTTATTCCTAAGATACCCATCACTATCATAGAAAACTCATCATTAGTATTAATGAAAGTTTGGACCCCCGTTGTGATCCTGTCGGGTTTACACAGTCCGGTTTCTCACTTCACACAAAAACATAACCAGCAATCATTAATGAATTCTAAAACTCAAACGTAACAAAATTTCAAGTCTTCAAGGTTCAACAACGAACACTTTGTAAGTATTTGTATTACTATATGCTTACTTGTTAATACCGACGACGCGGCTAATTAAAAAAAGAAAAAGTAATTAGACGAACGATCTACATGTAAATTCGTAAGACGAAACGTATAATGAAAAGAAAAGAAAACGAGATTTTTTTTTCGGTATGCATGTTCTCGAGTGTTTTTGATTCAGACGCAGCTTGACGTAAAACAACAGCATGCGAACATGAAACATTGAAACCTAAAAGTATTAGTCCGAAAGTTATTAACAAAGTAGAAAATTAAAAATTAAATTCCGTTTTCGCTGTAACCACCCACATTAATTAATTAATAAATGATTAAATGTTAAAATTTTGTATAGGGCATCAAAAACTTTGGATAAAAATCGGAAAGTAAAATTAATAATTTCTGAATATCCATGAGTGCCTAATTGAGTAATTGGTCCAGATCAGGAGGAAATAGTAGTTTACGGATCAGCTGAAATAATAAAGTGAGGACAACCCATTGAACAAGTGAGTTCATCTGGTTGCATACACGAGACGGTGGTCAACCTCGTAGCTAAGTTCAGTCAGTAAGTTTTCAGCGCCTATTTGTTTACTTTCCATTTACCTACATGGAAATGGAAAGTTGCTGAGAAGAAAATTCTGTATTCATTTTTTACAGTTTTAATAAAGTGAGGACAACCCATTAAACAAGTGAGTTCATCTGGTTGCATACACCAGACGGTAGTCAACCTTGTAGCTAAGTTCAGTCCATGCGTTTTACTTTCGCAATTTCACTCGTTTTCAGCGCCTGCTGGTTGTGCCTATTTGTTTACTTTCCATTTCCATGTAGAAAGTTAATGAGAAGAAAATTCTGTATTCATTTGGTACAGTTTATTATAATTATAAGTCAAGAAGAACAAAACTTTGTCTAAAAATTTTCTTATCTTTTGTACATACTTTAATACTTAACATGTGTAAGTAAGCAGTTGGGAAAATAGCAATAAACCCGTAAATTTTCCATATTCATGTGCATCGTAGATTCGCGCAATTTACGTTTCGACGTCGCCAATGTAACAAGCACAATAAAGTGTCCTGTTAATTATTAACAAGTTAGCAAGTTGGGGGTACCCAGACCAGCATCACATATGCAGTGCTAACTTATATCACACCCAACTCCAAGAAACGTTAAGCCAGAAAAGCCCAAATAAACACTAACCGAACACTGACAAGGGAAAAGGAAAAGAATAAAGGAAGGGCCGAGTTTACCTTTGACTAGCTACCTACAAGTTATTTGTTATAAATGCGACTCTTTTAAATGGAGGAAAACAAAAAAGGACACCCCAAAAAAAGAATACAACCTAAGATATATTAATAAATTATAAATGTGGGTCTGGAATAAAGACCATTAGAAATGCAATGCAAAAATTTAGAAGTGTAGCCTAGCAACTTCTTGTGAATACAATTCTCAAAGTATTAATGATTCATTAAATACATAAATGGTTAATAAGTTGTTATTTACATTGTGCCCATGGCCATGTTATTGTTCGCGTCTTATTATACTTTATTTTTCATGATTCCTACAAACAAAATGTCAGACCTTTTAAAAAATATGTGTTTCTAGAAGCAATTTGATGTTTCAGTACTTTTTATTTGATGCTTGATGCTCTAATAAATTTATACGATTTTAAGGTTAGAACTTGTTCATTTATCAGAGTTGAGATGGCGCTAAATGTAGATTTCTGCAATTTATGTTGTCATTTATAAAGATTAGATAATGAAAAATAAATTAAAATACAGAAATCTATACACCCAAAACACAAGTCGATGTGACCCTAGCGGCATTAACGAAAAGTTCCCGAATTGCGTCAATTTATCGTACCTAACCTAAATATATGTAAACCTTCTTTCAACTTATAAAGCAGATATATAGACCCTAGACCAGTTCAAAACAGCTGCTTACATACAGGGGGTTTGGTGGGCACTGTCAAATTGAAATGGAATAGTAAAACTTGTATTTTAGGTTTAAAACGCAGGAAAACGGCGATGGTGGCTTTTAGAGTGGGAGTGGTGGGCATAATGACAGTTACTTCTACTTGGACTGATCTATTTGGCTTTCTTTTTTCATGACTGCGACAAAATTTTTCGTATTATTCTCTTCCGCTGTTTGAAATACTTTGTGCTAAAATACTTTACAGCAAATTAATAATACTCTCTGGAAATAGTAGTAACTTGATGTAGTACAGCATTTTGATAAATTCAGCAATTGCATTAGTAACGTGACGAAATTAGCAAATATCAACACTCTCCACGTCTTGACTTAACATGACTTGAATCCCCAAGTCCGAAATATACTTCTACTTCTACTATCTACTATAGCGACTTATTCTCGACTGCTTCGAGTGCATGGACAAGTTAAGTAGTTTAAAGGTTTAACGTACGTGATTGATGCTAACGCAAAGCGTCGTTTTCAGCATCGTTTTCATATAGGTACCTCTCTCTATATGCATCAAGAAAATTGAATTTAGTAGTGAAGAACAGCCGATTCTAACTCATTTTTGTGGTGGAGCTAGGGATTCCTTTGTCCGATAGGTGGCGCCACCCTCCACCACGCAATCTCTCGGCGAATAACCGAACCAACCCTCCGCCACGGCACGGCCCCAAGCAACCATGCGCAATACAGAGGCAGAACATCAAATAAACACTGTAACAATGCTAATAAACATTGTATGTGTAGTGCATGCGTGGTGGAGGGTTGGTTCGGTTATTCGCCGATAGATGGCGTGGCGGAGGGTGGCGCCACCTATCGGACAAAAGAATCCCCAGCTCCTCCATAAAAATGAGTTAGAATCGGCTGTTCTTCACTATTGAATTAAAAGCAACAAATATGTGGATAAGTTGCGATACAATTAAGAGCTATAGATAAAATTAAGTTAGTTAATAAAAACGTCGTTCAATGCAATGTAAAATGCGAATAATAAATAGCAAATATCGTAATTTAACGAAACATTAATATAATCAAATCGATTTTAACTAGGTAAGTTGAAACGGTGCGCATTTTCACAGTTGTAGAAATTATAGGTAGTGGTTGTTTGTTTACAATGGGAAACCAAAACCGGCACATTGGTGATTGAAGGAACAATGAAATCGAACTAATTTGTAATTACGATTACAAGTGAACGCGAACGGATAAAGATATAATAAGTTTTTATTTAAAAATTGCTTTCTGAATTGTTGCTTTTCGCATATTTCACGGATTAAGTTTAAAATATCGTTTCGAATTGTGTAATCGAGATATTTTTTTTCAAGTAATACAGAAATTTTGGAAAATTATAAAATTAAGGTATAATTTTCTATAAAGTTGATGTAAGTAAGATGAAAAATTTGTTAAAATGTCTTATCCTACGGTTATGTAATTATGATATTAAATTATAAAAGCAGCTTGAATTGAATATTGAATAAATTTGCCAAGAAAGAAAAATATATAAAATTCTGGCATAACCAAACAATTTTCGAATCATGTAAAGTAGCTGATTCGCGAAAATTTTCGACTTTAAAAATACTAAACAGTATTATAGTATATTATTCAATGAGCCTATAATGCAGGCTATTATACGCGAGGGCAAGTTTACGACACGAGGCGACGCGAAGCGAGCCGAGTGTAGTAAAGCCCGAGCGTATTAATAA
>JARJEB010009504.1:0-12029 GCA_030264535.1 Liometoxenus newtonarum | reverse complement strand
TTTTAAAATTTGCTTTCATAATAAAGCCATTATAGTACTGAAAGCGGTTCGTTAAGGCATCTATCCTTCTATATCTATTATATACAATGCTTTAAGATTTTCTTAAGAGACACTTGAAGATAGAAAATTGGGAGGCAGAATAGGATAGACAAAGCTAGCAATATATTTTTTCAAGCAAAAATGACGGAAAATTGGAGGCAGATAGGATAGACAAAGCTAGCAATATACTTTTTAAAATACACCATTAAGGAATTTCTTTTTTCTAAGTTGGTAACACTCGTCGTTCGACGTGTCGCCGCCAGGGCTTGAAGTATGAAATGTCAATATTGTGCGAAATGACAATATTTTTGTAAGTGTTTTGTAACCAAAATTAGTTTTTATTAAAAAAAAGGAAATACTAGACGCAAATTTTAAAAAATTGTGTAAGCAACTTGTATCATAAGTCGTTTTAAACGTTCGCCTGTTTCGAATCACTCGCCGCTTGTTGCTTAAACTACTATATTTCAATTACCAGTGACCACTTCAAATTACCGGTATTTTAATAACGTTACCGCGCGCATGGCATTTGACATTTCTATATTAAAATTCACTTATAAAAGCAAATGCTAAACTTTTAATACTTAAATAAAGTGTAAATAAATATTTAATTTTAATGCAAACTATTTTTTATAATTTTTACCAGAGATTTTTTACCGGTAAAAGAGTTACCGGTATTAATTAAACAATACCATTATTTGTAGAAAAAACGTTATTATTTTTTCGTTAGTACAGAATCGGTATTGGTTTCGGTTCCAAGCCCGGGAAAAAAACTTACTATCGTGAGTTATGGATTTTCATAAATCACTGCTAATTTAATAACATTGTTCGCGTATATTCGTAGATCATTTAAAGTGCAACAAGATTTAACGAATTTGAAGTGACCGATCCAACTTATCTATATGATCCAAAAATTCGAAATAACCCGAGCTATATGATCCCGAAGAATTCCGACAATGGCTCGTATCGCCCGCCATATTATTATAGCTGATCAGCTGCCAACTGGTGCTTCGTTGCTTCATCGAGAACATCATTTTTTTTTTTGTTTAATAGGTGTCGAAGGTGTCGAAAAAGTATAGTATTATATTAGCGATTATGGCCATTATTCACTCTGACTTTATCATAGTGAATAATGGCTATCATAATCGCTCATATAATAATACACTATTAAATCGATTGAAAGTGGCAACAATTATAATATCTGGGGCGCGTATATACAGGGTGTCTTCTAACTCGAGGTCCAAAGAGGAATTCCAGATTCTACATGAAAAACTGAATAAGAAAGTCTAATACCAAAATGTTCGGGGAAGCACCGTTTTTAAACGGGAAGCAATTTAAGTTGACCAATCAGAGAGCTTTCCCATGTTCAAAAACCACCTGTTTCAGGAACTCAGTGCTCATCGGGCCATAATTTCTTTGGTCGACTGTAAATAATTTAGGTAATGTA
The DNA here is from genome assembly GCA_030264535.1 of Liometoxenus newtonarum. Taxonomy (NCBI): domain Eukaryota; kingdom Metazoa; phylum Arthropoda; class Insecta; order Coleoptera; family Staphylinidae; genus Liometoxenus; species Liometoxenus newtonarum. The sequence goes on along the minus strand of JARJEB010009504.1, from coordinate 10,546 downwards.
GGTTATCTGTCATCCGTCTGTCAGAATTCCAGTCGTCCAAATAAATCGTTATAAATTCGTAAATAGCAACCCACTGAGTTCCTGACACAGGTGGTTTTTGAAAATGGGAATATGGGGGAATATTGGTCAACTTAAATTGCTTCCCGTTTAAAGACGGTGCTTCCCTGAACATTTTCGTATTGGACTTTCTTACTCAATTTTTCATGTAGAATCTGGAATTCCTCTTTGGACCTCGAGTGAGAAGACACCCTGTATATATGTGTTCAAAATTCACGCGTATTTATATTCTCATACTTGTTTTGTGGAGTGTACTTTCGTAAAAATATCAATATCAAGTCTCTTAATTGCTTAGAAGAGCTGTATTTTGTCATAATGTCTAAGCAATTTCAAAATTCCTTTGACGTGAGATTTCATTTATATTTATAATTACTTTTTCGTGATGCAAAAGTTTAATAATCGAATTCAGTATCAATTCCCCTTTGCAACAGTAAACCGCACCGAATTTTATAGATTTGCAAAACAAAAATTACTAAACATGGTATTTCATTGGGAGAATGCCTTTTAAGTTTTGAAAGTGACCGTTTTATTGCCCTGGCCCAAACATTACACCTTTTAAGTTTTAAAGGTAGGTCAGATAAGTTTGGTTTATACCTGACAATGGGGGTTAGTCCTTATTGGGGTTAACGAGAAGTTAGTGATAAACACACAAAACGTACTTGGTTTTAGCGTACTTGGTTTGGTTTTTGACCCTTTTCCTTGGTAATCTAAAGGTATATATCCTCCTCGTCTGTCCACTTCCTACCTGGTCTGACCCAAATGTTCCAAACTTAAAACGCCTATCATAAAATATTACTCTTCATGTCATAAACTGAAACAAAACTTAAAACACCTATGTCCATTTTATTTTCAGATGCAAATAAATAAAATTTTTATTAACGTAATAAATGCTTCGTTCTTTTATTTTCTACTTTGGTATTTTTGAATTTATTGCATTCCGTGTTCAAAGTTCAGAACACTACTTATTTTTTTATTATAATTTTTTTTTATTTTGTTTCTGTGAATGTTGAGATTGTTGAGAATACAAAAACATATACTCAGAAATACTAAAAAAATTGGGTAAAAATTGTGTAACAACAATCAATTTGTGAATTGCGGGCGAATAATTCTTTTGCTTATTGCACATTTTGTACTTTTCAACCGGCACATAGTGACCAAATATTGGTAAACCTGTTTCACGCAGCTAGTATGTCAAATTTGAAGTTTGCGCTTCAATTTTGATTATGAACTAACGTCTCTCATCTCTTTAAATTCGTGCTCACAAAGTAAACTGCGAAATAAAGACGTCTACTAGCAATGAACTTACTGTATATGTTCGGTGAACGTAGTATACTTACGTTGATTTATCCTCCCGTAATCTGCAGAATTATTAACCTTTCACTTATTGCTTTATAATATTATATCTTTGAGACTTACATTTGTATTTTATTTGTTCCAAATGTCCAAATTTAATTTTTTTTTATATAATTAGTTTTGCAGCAAGCGAAAATATCCTTGTTCATTGTCTTTATTGTTAGTAATTTCCAGGGACGGATCGAACTAGTAAATAGATCCTATAGTTTCGTGGGAATTAATTTCCAATAATTAGTAAAAACAATAAAAATGCGCTAGAAGCGACCACACGGCCCTCCCTCACAACAGACCGATCACCCGGTGTCTCGATCCGCCCCTGGTAATTTCTTAATTGCAACTTGCGAGATCAAAAAAAAATCTAATAAAAAAAATAATTGCATCCTTTTACAAGTTGTAAGTTACCAATTGTAATTTCTTCCAGTTAATTACATTTACCAAGCAAAATATGAATAATTTATGAATCTATAATGAATCAAATTAATTCTTAGTCTCTAAAGTGTTGAATAAGAAATCAAGAACAAGTGCAGTAAATCAACAAATCAAGAATTGTGTTTAGATATTTATGCGAAGGATTTTTCAAGGATTTTTCAAGCAGATTATCTTTTTGTTCTTCACTCTTCGTTAATAGAAATCATTTAATCTTTTAAGATTTTGGAAACAATTACACCGCGCAATAACTTTCCGACTTTGATCAGAATTTGCCTCTGATATTGATCAAAGCACAATTTCTACTTTATAATCAAATTCAGAAAATTGTGCTGTGGGACCCCACACCGATTAATTTTAGTGCGGTGACTACAACACGAGCAAATAGAGAATAATTAATTAATTAATTAGAGATCAGCAAATTTGTTAACGAAATGTACATTTTAAGATTCTTTCTTTATTTCTTTATGGTTAATTATTTGTTTCGTTGTTGTAAAATATATTTGAATTGCTATATTCATTTTTGTGTTGGTGCGGGTTTGAACGGTGAGGTCGGTGAGAAGTCGTTTCGGTTCGTTGACGAAGCACCAGATCCCCCGATTCTTCTACGTTTGAATGTGCAACACTCTTGGGACCGTACGATGGTGTTGGTGATGACTGTGTGATGATGATGATGATGATGATATTATACGAACAATATGGGAATTCGTTTGAGATTTTCAAGAGAAAGGGGACTCAACCAAGGTTTGTCTTGAAGTATAAAAGAAGAACACGTTAGGCTCATTACTTCAAGTCACCTTTGATCCCTCACTCAGTCGTGAAGAAGATGAAGGTTTGTTCTTTGCCTTTTGTCTTTATATACAAGAAAAAAATATTTAAAACTTGTGAAGAATAGTGAAAGTGTTAAATAACTAATTGTTGTTACTGTTTTATTTCAGGTGTTTGTTTGTGTTCTAATTTTGGCAGTGGCCGCCGTCCACGGTAATTATCTACTTATGTCAAAAATAGTTTGTTACACGTTCAACTTGAAAAAAATTGTTTTCGTTACAGGCGGATATAGCGGTTGGTCCGGCGGTGGTGGTGGTGGCTATGGCGGCGGAGGAGGTGGTGGTGGTTGGAGACCGAGCGGCGGATGGTCCAGCGGAGGAGGTGGTGGTTGGAAATCCGGTGGCGGTGGCGGCGGTGGATGGAAATCAGGGGGCGGTGGTGGCGGCTGGTACGGTGGAGGCGGTGGAGGTGGTGGATTCGGCGGCGGACAAACTGTTAAGATAATCAAGATTATCGTACCATCTGGAGGTGGTGGTGGTGGACATGGTGGATGGAACGGTGGTGGCGGTGGTGGATACGGCGGTGGCGGCGGCGGATGGAAAAGCGGCGGTGGTGGTGGCGGATGGAGAATCAGTAGCGGAGGTGGCGGATGGAAGAGTGGTGGAGGTGGATGGTCCAGCGGCGGGGGAGGCGGAGGATGGTGGTAAAACTATCAACAAGTTGCAGAGGAAATTAAAAATATTTAAAACGAGCAGTGATATTATTTAAAAACACTTCGAAGGAATACACAAATCGAAATTCAAACCGAAATGAAAGAAAATCAAAGAAAAATTGTGTACATAAATTTGTAAAAATGTAAAAAATAATAATTAATAAATAATTTTCATTATTATGCGTTTTGATCTTTTCAAACACAGTACACATCAAAAGTGATTAAATAATCAATAGCGCGAATAATATATGCAACCAAGCTAACACATAACAGAGCGAACTATTCTTGTGTTTAGGGATTTTTATTTTATAAGGTATAAAAGGCATCTGTAAAGTTTGAGTTTCTGATGCCCGCGCCCTCTTACACATTTTATACATATTTCATTTGCATTACTATTAGGCATTCTAATATTACGTCACAAACGTCAAAAAATTGATCGTGGAGGAAAAACATTGGGCTGGCGTTGCTGAGATCTGTTGTGCGCCAAAACATGACAATGCGTCGCATAACCAATAATGTGTTTAGCCAGCCTTAGACTCATGTTTTCATCCACGAGGGCCACGTGTTTTAGAATGACTAATTGACAAGAATGTGACTAATATGGCTGCCATTTGTTAATTCATAGGATACCCATAAGATGCGTTAGTGTCGATGTAAAAATGTATGAGCCGATTTTTATTGAATGCACTGTAAGAAAAAAAGATGATATCAAAATTATAATAATTTATCACTTCAACATCTCTAATTATAATTGAAATTACGACAATTCATTAATTATAATTACAATTTGTAAACATATAAGTACTTAAATCTAATCAAACATTTTCATAAATAATCACAAATTGTTTTCTAATGATATTGCTGATTTCATAATAACTTATTAAGTTTTACATTCGATTCAATCATAAAATAAAATTAAAAATAAAAGTAATACAAACAAGTCACGAGTATTAAATAGCATATTGTGCAACTAGTGCGAAAAGCAGTGTGAACGTTTCGAGCGCGAGAAGTAGTCGAGCGCTTCATTTCACACGAGCATGTATTTGCGCTTTTCGCACGAGTAGCACACGGTACTTTTTCGCCGAACACAATTTTTAAATCAAATTTACAATTTATAATTTAATTTCATTCACATACATTCACATGCATTGACATTTCTTAATTTTGTGACGTTTGTGCTATAATTTAACAAATTTAAATCTCTGATTGATCATGTAACCATGGTGATTTGGTGATCATGAATGTAACCTTTATTTTTGTGCGCTTGTGCAGAATGATAAACGAGAAATTTGGTTTTTGTGCGCATGCGTACTGGAGTAAACGAAATACTGATTTAATGCGCATGTGTACTGGAGGAAAGAACTCTTTTACATCCCGTAAACATTGACTAGAAGTGACGTTTTCCATAGTGGTCTGCGAAAAAAAAAATATTTGTTGAATGGAGGAAATATAAAACTTTCACATTATGTTTGGTAAACATTTCCCAAAATTGAGTTTTCTCTACACTAATTTGAATTTGTTTTCTAAAGAGTTTTTGCAAAATTCGAATAATTGCTTTAAACTTAAACCGCCTCTGTCTACAAAACTTTGTAGGTACTCAACTATATTATTACTATTGCAATTGCAGCAACAGACGTGTTGTGCAGACAGGACGCAGATGGCTTTCTCTGTAGACGAATGTAGCAGTGCCACTATTATGTAACTCGTATGAATAAAGGAAATAAAGAAAAACACGATATGGATAAAACTATATGTGAAGCTAGGAAAACAAATATAAATCGACGAAGCGAATGAGAGAAAAAGGGCAGTTCAAATTGTATGTTCCTAGTCGTGTTTTGCGTAGATTACTTATTGCAACACAATAACTGGAAATGTGATGAATGCACAATGCATAAAATGAAAAAGTTTCATTGGTAGGTAAATGAAAAACGTAAATATTCTATTGAAAATTCCTAAGTTGTCCTTGAAAATGTAACTGGAAAATATTAGTTTGTATTTTCGCATTATTCTGAACACAAATAAGAAACATAAACACAAATCTTGTGTGTAATCAAGCTTTTAGTCCTTGATTGGCTCTCCTAGTTTCCTCACTCGTCCTTCACTTAATTGAGCGTAGAATTCAAACGTCGATTGTTGCGAGTTTCTTAGGATGTTTAGTTAAACCTTTACACACATCTTGTCTTCTCTCTGTTCTTAAACTTTAATGAAATAAAACGTTTGCACTTGTTGTTGTTGTTCCAGATGAACCGTTCACGATCCTTGCGCCGAAGAATACGGCGATAATTAAAGACAACAGCGTACTACAGCAGCCCGAATCGGTGAAGAGGCTCTTGAGCGATCACGTCGTGTTGGGCGCTCGCATCGAACTCAACAATTCCGCCAGCACTTACGAAACGTTGAGCAGACAAACTTTCACATTGACGCAAAAAGAAAACAAATGGAAAGCGAATAGTGCGAATGTGCTCGAATCGAAACAGGTCGCACCGAACGGAGTGCTTCTCGTTCTCGATGATTATCTATTTCCCAAGGGTAATGAGCAGGAGAAGAAGGAGGAGAAGAATAGCACGAATCTGACGAATAAGACGATTGGTGCGGCGATGACGGTGATCACCATCAAGGAGGAGAGCAAACCGGCGAGGAATGTCACGTTCATCGAGAACGTCATGCAAGTACTCGCATTGCTGAAGAGCGGCGTCCGGGTGTTTCAGCATTTCCTATCCAGGTCGAACGTTTCGAAACTTCTCAATGATGGTAAGTTTTTCCGCATTCAACAATAATTTTCTAAAACTTTCCCCAACCGAACCGCAAAGTGAGTTTAATCACATTATTCATATTCACGAGGTGTCCCTGTCCTTATTTTAACGTTTCAAGTTTTCCATCGGGTGCGGTAGGTATGGTATTACCGTCGGAACTATTAGATACTTAAATAAATGCTGTAAAAGTTTGCCTTGTATTAGGTAGATAAAATTTAAACTTCAACTAGACCACGAACAAGTGAAAAATTTTGATGAGGGTAATTTGGTTAATCAATTAAAATTGTCTTGAACGAGACCTGAAGCTTTAAGTTAAAGTTGAACGTAAAACATTTGATACGATGTTATTTGTTGGGACCAATTTAATGCCCCGAAAACCAGAATAAATCGTAAATTACGACCTCCGACGGTTTAAATTGGTAATTACTTTGAATTGAACTAACGTCTTGGTGTCCTTCGTCCTTAACGAACTCGCAACTATAAAGTATAGCGTAATAATCAATAAAAATTCAAATGACTTGAATATTGAAAAGAAAAAGAAAAATTCTTAAGGTTAGTAAACTTTAACCGGCTGCTGGGTCAACACCTTTTCCTCGTTCCATGCTAATAAATCACAAAAATAGAACATTTTTACACTACCTATGGCTACGTGTCGCACTCTTGTAATAACTATGAGGAGGCTACGTTGTAGGGTAGGACATAGTCAAGACTTTGCAGCACGGCCTTGCAGGACGTGCGCGCGTGCTTTTACACAATGACCGGATAAATCTTCAGCGATATTTTATGACCTCCGGAGTATTAGAATTTAAAATGCACGTGTTCGCGAATACAAATTGATTCTTTTTTTGTTGCATTCATTCATTCCTGGATGTATTCAGATTCTCATACACTTGGAAACGAAATATGAAACCGCTAACCATCAAGAAACCGCTTAAAAGAAAATTTACAAATCATTTTAGTCGATTTATTACTCTGATAAATATCAATGCAAATTCAATGACTGTTTAAATTAAAAACTTTTGGTATTTTTGGAAAACTATTCTATTTTACTTTGCATTTTGAAAACATGAAAATTGTTGATTTCGAATACCTTTTTCAATGTTTGCTATAATCTATTTTAAAGCAAAACACTTTGAATGCATAAATGAAAACCTATATTTAAAAGCGAAATATAAATTACCTTTATTTAAAGGCGAATATAAATTTAATATTTGCTCTACAAATCGGAAATTTATCCCCGCGTGTAATTTATTTTCATTTATTTCTTTTCAAGCTTGTACACAGTTATTTAAAATTGAATAATACCTAAATTATTAAAACAAAACTCCAGAAACATGCAAGTTTTTGTTAAAACTTGAAATTAATTAAAACATTATTGACTTTTGCTATTTGTTTTACGTTTTGTTGTTTTGTTATTAAGGTTAATGAATTTCTTTTTAAATTACAAAAAACTGCGCTAAAAACGATCCAAAGAGCATGCACAAAGAATAATCCGCTTTTCATTCGCTATCGAAAAAACGCCAACGTTTTGTGTAACTTATAATTTAATTAAAAAAAAAAAAAAAACGAGGGGATGCTTTCCGTTATTTTTTCCAACACATATTAACACGAAACAATTGCGTATTTAAAGAGTGTTCACTTTCACAATTCATCTTTTTTGCAAACAAACTACTTAATATTAAAGTGGAAACAGTGTATGTTTTTTTCCTGTTCGCCATTTCCACTGCAACTGCTGAATAAGTTTACTACGATACAGACGGACCTAATGTTCCTACACCCATAGGAGTAAAAAATATATGAAGTCAAGAAAAATAACAATTCGGCAGGAAATATCTTGAAAATAGAATCGAAATGGAATTCCCAATATATACACTGAACTGTTAAATTCGATCTTAAAAGGACAGGACAAAAGAAATATAGGAACAATGTCAAGACAAGAAAAGACACAAGACAATAATTTCGCGAATCGCGATAGTACCTAGATACAATAGAGATATCAAAACTTTCTAAATTACTTTCCATTATATACTTTCCACCTAGTTTATTTGCTTTTATTCCCGTCCCTTTCGTCCATATATTATTACTCTGACTTACGAAAGAATGTCCTTCCTATATTTTCTTTTCTCAATTTCTTATAGTTTTGCTCATCTAGACAGCGAAAGTCGATAATAAAAGTGTTTCTCCTTCTCTCTCTCTCTCTCAGTTGATAAATAATAAATGCAGGAATGAAGTTCGATAACCAATCGGTAAATATATAGCTAGAGGGAGTTAACCTATCGGAAAAAACACAGATATCGACTTCATCCTTTCATTACTGGCACTAAATCGACTAGAACTTCAGTGTTGTTTGTTTTTGTTTTTTTTTTTTGGACAAACACTTGGTATATTTTTACATTCTAGATTGCTATAAGAAAATATTAAGAGACTCACAATGGAAAGCTATGAATTCGAAGAGAGAAATGGACTGTATAGGAAAACGTAAACCAAATAGTCGATTAATACGTGGCTCGATCCTTCAGGGCTTTCCTTCTGTCGACTTATATTCTTATATTTCGTGCCTATTTCGTTCACTTTCGTCCTTTCGTTTTTCCTGTTAATATAAGTTTATTTGAAGAGGTATTCCCGTACAGTCTTATGTATTTAAATATAGACAAATGCAATGGAAAAATGGTAACCGCTGTTGATGTTAGTGAAAAAATGTGAGAATAGTGAGTGCGATGGGTAAATGGGGAAAAATTAATATACGGAAAAGCCTACTGGTACGTCAATAATCCTTACACAAATAAATATAATAAACACAGGTACGAAAGTTGCACTGAAAACCTAAAAACTAAATTTTAAATTTGTATGACCTGAACCTGAACTATCCTTGCAAATTTCCAATTAATGAAATGTTTAAATTTACTTAGATATATAGGAATAATCAATTGTTCATTGAGAAAAAGTGCTATTGGTATCTAATTTAATAATTTATTTTTGGGATTTGATCTGGTGCAATTTTTAACATGAACAAAGGCGATAACACAAGGAGAGAACGATGAAAAACGGCACCTAACGATGGAAAAAATAATGTTACGCCTCGACTGTTCTAATGGTTTAAACATTCACCCAGCGGTTGGTCAGAGGTAACAACTCATCCTCCTTCGGAGCTCGGAAAGTACCTATTTCCCTTAAACACGCACACTTACCCGGAAAAATATGTTAGTAGGCGGAAAACGCACAAAAAGAAAAAGAGAAACGTATGAGAAAGGCTCGGAAAACAAAATCTAATAAATTTAACAAATCTTTCCACTCTTCTTGCGTATAAAAAAGTATTTTGAATATGAACCTCGCACCGTGAGACTCAATTTTCACTCGTGCTCAGATATCCGAGAACTTTCTGTTTCGCTGATGTAGGTGGTATATATATATAGATAGACACAGATTTGTTGCATTTTCGATTTTAATTTAAAGGTTTAAAAATTTTCAAAGTGGGAATTTTCATTTCCAACACGCGTCCGAAACGTATTATAGCACAGCCTGAAGGGATTATGCACAATTTCGCATATTTCTCTGGGATTTTTAAATTACGTGGGGTTAAATACAGTCACATCGTTTACGTTACATTATTACGCGACCAAACAAAACCACAACACAACAACACTTCGCACATTTTTGCTTGTTTTTTATGCAATTTCGCAATTTCGTTCGTTCGTTCAGTAGGTATAAGCTTTTTGTTTTATGCGCGGGGCCGTCGAGCTTTTCCGACTTAAAACTCTGTGCTGGTCCTGGATAGAAAATCCTATACGACTATCGGTTTTGCCCAGAAACGAACAGCGTACCTACTATGGTTTTTCCGGCGGATTTGCATAAACCACGCGCTCTGAATATTTCAGCAATCGCAACGCAACGCGAACGAGGAAAACTCAAAATAACAACAACAAAAACAAAACACGCAACAATAATCACAATGTTACGATTATCGTGTTTTTATTTTGCTTCGTTGATGGTTTTGTTATACTATTATTTTTATTCATTTACCACGTTCCAAATTGTTAAGGCAAAGAGCGTTCGATGAGTTTTAATATAAAATGGAACAATGGGGAAAAATTCAACGTGTTCGAGGAACAAATGGAAAATGCTTGTTTGCAAACAGAAACGCAGTTAGAAATAATAAAATATGAAAAACCAGTAGGCGCATACCGGTACGAAATAATTAAAAACAAAGTGTAATTGAATCGAAAGTATTACTTTGTATTATTTTTGGCGTTTTTGTGTGATGCAGGTTTAAATTACAGACAAAACAAGTAAATTACAAAGGAAGAACAGAAGTAAACAAGCATTATTCAAGTACAAAAATAGAATGTTTTTATCCTTATTTCTCAATCGAAGTATTATAGTATATTATTCAATGAGCCCATAATGCAGGCTATTATACGCGAGGGCAAGTTTACGTCACGAGGCGAAGCGAAGCGAAGCCGAGTGTAGTAAAGCCCGA
>JARJEB010009498.1:0-15783 GCA_030264535.1 Liometoxenus newtonarum | reverse complement strand
TAATCATGAAAAAAATTAAAGCCTTATCATCAAATTAAACTTATCACTCTTATCACTTATCGCAAATCGTTCTTTGGACTGATGTGTATATATGTGTGTATGTATGTGTGTGTATGTGTGTGTGTTTTTGATTTTATTATTATTTGTAAAATTTTGAAATTATTGTGGAACTTCAAAAAATCCTTTGGATATTTGCGACGCGCCATAATTAGAAGTGAAATAAATTTATAAATACAAAAAATATCATGACAAAAAGCATAAGTTAGCAGCTATGTCAAAACAAAAATTGAAAACCCTTTGACAGACAAAGACGCAAGAAAGAACCAAAGAAAAGTTAAACATTGCCAATGCACAAGCTCTGAGCATGTATTTTGTTTTCGTATTTCGTTTTGCTTTCTTTTTCTTGAAATGCAAAGTAAATAAAAGAAAAATAAGAAAAATAGAGCATAAACAAGCTACAAGAAGTTCGGAGCGTACCCGCTAAGGACGAAAAAACTTGTCTGGGTCTGGAAAAGCTTTTCGAATTCGAATGCTTTGTGAAGTGAAGTCAAAGTAATGCACAAGCGAATGCAAAGTAAAGCCGCTGCGTCACTCTCTTTGCTATCGGCCAAAATACGATAAACAAACTTTTTCGATTTTTTGTATACCAAGAGTTTCAAAAATACAAAACTTGAAAAAATGATTTATAAGTATATAACTTGTTCTAGTCACGAAAACAAAGCAAACCGCTACTACCTATATTGAGAAAACCAAATTAGTAACAGTACAAACTTTGAAATAGTGCTGTGAATGCTGAAATCAGTCAGTAATTTGAAAAAAAAGAAGATAAGAATCCACCAAAAAAACTTTTTCTTATTGTTTCAAAGGAAAAAAAGTTTTGTGAATTATTAAATTAGGACAATATCATGCAATTTCATAAATAATAAAGTGTTTTCTAAAATAACACAAGACTTTTCAGTTGATAAATAAATCTTTTTATAATTTTGAGCTTGCGCATGAAATCTAGAACTTACGGCTTTGCGTTTGCGGTGAATCAATAATTCAATAGAAATTTTGCGAATTGAGTTACTGGTTCAGCTACATGTAAGTTAGTTAATCAATTTGTAATATTTTAATTCCAATAACGAAAGAGTGCAACAGTACCTATTCTCCGGTGAGTTCGTTCGTTGAAAGCGCACCAAAGTTGCATTAATTAAACGTGACAGCAATCTTTAATCGCAACTTTCTTTTCAATTTCAAGCATTCATCTGACTTTTTCATGGAATTTTCCCAATTTTAATCCAATATGCTTGCAATTCATTTTCTTTAGTTTTTACTTCACCTGGTGATTCTATTGATTCAGCAACGTCTAATTGTAGTCAATTCACCAACATGACGAAAATATGCAAATAGAAAATTGAAATTAACTTATAGTTCAATAAGAAATAAAAATTATTGTTAGATCTGAATCAGTTTGACAGTGTTTTGTGTGTAGTTAATATTCGGCTTCAAAAAGATTTTTTCTGTTCCCATACTATTTGACTAGGAAGGAAGTTTGTATTAACAATGGTTTCGTATGGTAAAGTCATTACAAATTATGCTTCGAATAATTATGCTCATGCAATTGGCCGATTTATAACAAAACTTGAAATACACCATTTTTTGTGGCTTTTTGTGGCTTTAAACGAACCTTTGAATTCCTATTAATAATTGCGCTTCATAAAAATATCTTTTGCGTTAATTTTGATTTGGCTTGACGTGTTAGTAAATTTTTTCTTTGAACATGCATTATTTTTACATGCAACCTTAGGTAATAATACCGAATTTGAGTAAAATTCGGGTTATGACGCTATTGTTTATTATTCGAATGATTAATCAAAAAAGAGGGGAATGTGAGCTCATCATATTGAGGCAAGCAGGAATGGAAGAAAGTTCTTGTAGAGATGACTCGGGTGGTATGGCAAAAAATGGCGCGAGAATTCGCCTCTGTTCGCGTGAATTCGAAGTCGGCTTGCTATGTATATAAGTAGATATATGTTTTGCAAAGAAACTTTTGGGAAGGGATATAAGGCATTTTAATTGCTGCATTAGTTTATTGCGAATTTACGACTTTGCCGAGGATGAACGCGGAACGGAACTGACGAAGAATTCAGTTCAGCATTCGACGCGTTATTAATCTTCAGTATTTTCACGTTCATTAATATCTAGAATAAATGATGTAAGACGTAAAAGCACAAGAATATGGAAAATTTATATTTAAAAATTCTATATTTAAAACTAATTGTAAATTCTTGAAATTATATACGAAAAAACAATTAAATAATTTACATTTTACGAAAACACATCAATTGGGAAATGTGGGTATGTGTTCAAAACGAAGCCAGTTTAGGAAAGCTTAATCCCACAATAACAATTTTAATTATCAGCTGATAATTAAAATTGTTATTGTGGGATTAAGCTTCCCTAAATGGTCTTCGTTTTGAATTAAATAATTGTTGTTGCTGAAAATAGAAAAGTATAACTAAAAATAGTTTTGTACCAAAATAGGTTAACAGAAAAGAAAAATAGAGAACACAATGAAGATGGGAGTTATAAACCATTTGTCATTGAACAACTCACAAGTCACAACTTCACAATGCACGGGTCGCTGCGTCCCTAAAGTCGACAAGGCGCTTTTTCGTCATTTCCGTTCCGCAACTATACGGCTTAGCTTATAGAAGCTTCCAAATTTTATATCTACAACTTACACTCCAACTCCATTCTTTAACTTTTATTTTCGCATTTCTACAATTTCATATCACTGTAATTTTTTTCATTTTCAATTTATCATTCAACGTCGTCTTCGTTGATCTACTCTACTTCATAATTCTAGGACATAACGAAATATAAATTTTTAAGTCAACTTATTTTAAAAACTATTTACTGATAATAACAACTGGATTTTGCAAAAATTAATCATGGCAACAGTTTTCACAAGGGACACCGCACAACTTTCCGATCAGAGACAAAAAACGCTGGAAGGGATTGGCTTATTGGCACTATCGTGCAGTTCATCAGTTCGGAGAGTGCATAAGAAGCAGCAATTACAACCAGTCGTACAAATATCGTACAAAATCGCTATAACAGTGTATTTTAAATTTTTCATTGTCCAAATGTATCTACATCTTTCGGAATTTATATTTTTAAATATCTTGAGCACACTATTTGGGAACAATCCGGAAAACGCGTCTGTTTTGATAAATATCATCCTAGAAAGGATAACAAAAAGCGAAAAAGGATGAGAATGTAGTATGCCTTATATCTAGGGGTATAGGCGTTGCAGTAAATTTTCAAACATTCCTTCCTATCCTACACTAACTTCTATTTACACACGAATACGTTTCTTTTATATAGTGTTTTTCATCTTTGTTGCATTTATTTCCAGACATTTTGCACAATTCTGCATCAAATATAAAGGTACGCGAAAAGATCTTCATAATAGATATTTCTCCATACACACATATCTTCTTTCACTTCTGTTTAAATGTTGTATACTTCTCTATGCGAATCTACTTTTTCATTTCTATCAACGTATCAACAAATACTTTTTGTTGTTTGGTTTGGTTTGGTTGAACAAAATTATACTCTTTGGGCGGAAATTTGTTCAATTCAATCGCAGGGTGTTATTGTCACCCGGACACTCAGAAATCACTAGATATCAGTTATTTATTCTAAGTACATGCTTAGACAATTTTCGTTCAAGTCTCTTGTTTGCTTAGAAGGACTGTATATATAGATTATAAAGCAATATCGAATTAAATATCTTATACCTCTGTAGAAACCGTAAATTCTCCACAAAGGCACGTAAAATCTGTACTAACTTAGCAGTTAAATCAAAATTATTGCGATTACAATTCTAATCAATTAAAATTAATAATATTATTACGTTAACTCTTTCATTAACAATTAGTCGACCAATTCATTGGGATATGTTTCCAACCCAGGAATAAGCCACAGAAGATTGAAGGTTTAATCAATATCTAGGAATGTAAGTTTGGCAAAGGTGCAAAGCATAAATGTTTTGATGATTTGATATAGCAACCGAATTGCATGAATGAAATGTGAAGCTATTAATACAATCGATCCGAATTCCAACATAACAACATTATTTTATCATGGTGTGCCTCTTTTTCGGTCTAGAATTTTAATTTGTTTCAAGTTTCAATATATTTCATGTTGGATTTAGGTATATCATGAAAACAAGCAGATTAACTTTTTGAAAACATTTGATTTTTTTATTATTATATGCGTATTTGTTAGCATTTTTCTTGTCTTAATATTAACAATAAAATTATACAATTGCTTCGTTTTAGGCTCATGTATTTAATTTTTTCTTAGCATTATGCTAGTTTATGAACGTGAATTCAGCATACTAATTCGTATATATCCAATCATTAATTCAATGGCTCTGCTCATAACAACAAACTTTTCATAAATATTTAATTTGTATATGCACAATAGAATGAATTACGTGCGAATTTGGATTTGCCCATAATCTCATATTTGAATTATATTACTTATATTTGTGTTTATTTGATATTTGGATTTTGGTGAAATAAAATTAGGAAATTATTGATAAAATAACATAAAATAACAAAAACACCAATAATTTTTGGTAAAATCTGGAACTGTTCAATATTTCAAATTCTAATTATTATTCGAAATCTATAATTTGAATAACTTCAATTTTGTAGTTGTAGTTGTAGTTAAGTTGAACTGGTGTTAAGAGTAAGCAAAGTTAACTGTGGAGTTAACTTCATAGAATTACTGAACACATAACTCACGATTTAACTATTCTAGTCAAATAAATGAACGCAATCTTGCAAATATAGTCTCTTATCTAGAATTATTTCGATTTTCCTTTGTTTTTGTTTTAATTATTATTTGATTAAGTTCTGCGCTTACAAGTTCTACACGAAGGTAAACATACAACAAATTCTCCTGTCTTCATCGATTTATGTACGTGCATAACATAACAAAAGCATTCCTAATACCACTTCAGATAGCCGAAACACTATAGAGAAAACTTTAAATACTTTAAGCTGACTTATTAAAGCATATAGTTTGAGCTGCTTTTCTCTTTCCCTCTATATTCTCCTTGTATACATACTCACTCTGATCTTCTTCTCCTGTGCTGTGAAAGTAAAATGTATAACTATAAACTTATTAAGTCTTCCTTCTTTGTTGTTTTGTTGCTTGGTCGTCCTGGTTGCTTGTTATTCTTGCTCTGTTGTCTTTTCTAGAACGTGTGCAAAAGATGTGGTGGCATTGTATGGGTACATTTAATAATAATAATAAAGTCAGGACTTTATAGATGACTTAGTGAAGTTGAAGTCTTTCGAAGCCTTCGTCTAGTCTAGGGGCTTCGCTTTGAATTCGTCTAACACTCTAACCAAAAAGGTAGAACTCATAGGAACAATTGTAAGATTGGTGAAAAACAAAAATAATAAGCATACCTGATGTATTTATAAAATTTTCACTCGGTTGGTCCTTCGAGCAGAACGCTTGAGTTTGCCCACATTTAAGAACTAATCCTTTCCTTTTCACCTCCACGTCTTTGTCCAACTATTTCAAGTCTTTAATTTTCATGGAAGGATTTTCTTTATTCAAAGGTTTCATGTGTTTAATACCTTGCGTCTATTTTACTGTTTAACTTCACGGAACGAAACTACCGAAATATATTGAGTTCTCCGGGATGTCCTTACAAGTACTATCAAGGCTTGAGCCAATAAAGAAATGGGGGGAAACTAAAGATCCTTGCATTTCTACGTGAGCACTGACAAAATTAGACAATAGCAAATTACACAACTCATTTCAAACGAAATGTAAAGTGTACATTCCTGAAAATTGTATTTGCACGTACATTGTTGGACTGTACCTGTACGTGCCACTCTGTGAATGTGAAATAGGTAAAGTACCATCTTGATGGAAAACACCCGCTGCCCCTGATATTATTAAGCAAGCACCAGTAGAAGTTGTCTTCTCTATACTCTTCTACTGGTTTATCCTATTATTCATGCGCTTGCACATTGGGGTTCTTTCTTTTTTTAACTAAGAAGATTTTATGACGTTTAGTCCTTCGTTATTTCGTGTGAATTCACTCTAAATTAAGGGAAAAGACATTTTGACGATGATGAAGAGCTGAATGACATTGAAGTAGTATAGACGCCTTGCCTCTCTCAGTCTCTCTCTCTGAAAATGAGATTAAAATAAGGAAAGTATTATGTTTATGCGTCGATGCAATGATACAGCTAGAAAACTGCCAAAAGTTCTAAATAGAGTTTCAGGGATCAAGGAATATAGAGGGAAATTATAAATAAAATTATAAGAGAAATAAATTACCAATAATTTTAAAAATTCACTAAATTTATATCTGTTATTTAAATTTCTTTATTTAAAAAAAGAATTATAATGCAGACCATAATTGAATTAAACGTTTTAGTTACAGTTTTCTGCAATTGTATGAGATAAATTAGCTACTTGTAGCACCTTAAAAGTTGAAATAGAAGAAAACTGTATGAAGAACGAAGAAAAAGATAAATCCAAGAAAATTAATTAAAGACATTAATAAGTCGTTCACCCGTAATCGCTTCGGTCATTATATATTTTATCTCTTTAGTTCTCTGTGTTATTTGGATTTGTTGTTGATTTTAAAAAGTAATTTTCCTTTTTATCTCTTTTACGCAGATGTTTGTAGTACGAAGTAGTTTTTGCAAACATCTTTTCGTGTCTTTCCAACTCTTTGTCTTTGAATTCTCTGGAACGTTGAAACTCTTTTAATTAAATTTTACGATCCCGAATTCCCTTTTGTTAATTAATTTAAGACACCTCGTGTCTTGATTTCATACTTTCATACTAAAAAATTCGGATTTCAAACGGGCAGGACAAGCAAAGGAGATTTTTGTTCGTCATCATTTGATAAGTCGTTTGGGAAATTGTGAAGACTAGAATCTAAGGGTTGTATAACTGTAAGAGTAGAGTAATACTGAATTGGTAAAGGGAGAAGTGGAGTATAAGCTCTTCTATGTACCTATAATCAATTCCGCCTATCGAATGACATTTCGTGCACGAGCACGAGCACGGCACGAAAATCCAACGAACATGGAAGATTATATTGCCGTAGGTATATATGATGTAACATTTCATCCTCTTTCAGTTTTTCATTTCTTATTATTGTTTCAGAGTATCTGTTGCCTGTTGGCCTTGGTTACTTCGAATTTTCTATATTTCTCGAGTAGCTCCCATGCGTTCATCAGTAATATGTCTTTATCGTCTTGGCAGCAACCATGAGATGAGATGAGATGAGAAGAGATATCGGATGCCAGCACGCCCCTATTTTCCTTCATCTCCATCGCCACCACTTCCACATACATTTCTAGCAGTAACATAACATGTAAGATAAGTCCAAACTGCCAAAGGGAAAGGATTCTTTGGGTTGTAACTCTAGTACTCGTCGAGTCATCCAGTTACTGTAATGGTTCTTGTGCGGTTTTTGTCTTGTTTCCATGTTACTTCTGAGTTTTTGCTGTTTTCACTTTCCCATCTTGTTGTGTTGGCATAAAAAACAAAGTAAGGTATTCATGATAAATGCGTCTTGGTCGAGATTTTTCAGGTACACCACCGAATTTGCTCTGAACTCTTCATATGTATGCAGCCATGAATGCTGCTTAAAAATAGCGTGCGTTAACATACAACTTTTTGTTAGAATTAGAATTAGAATTAGAATTAAGTGCAAAGTTTCATATCAATGATAATTTTCATAGTTGGGAAGTACTTACTCAAGGTCTTCCTTCCTTTAGATTTTCTTTGAAAATATTCAATTTCATTAAAACCATAAACGGGAAAACTATTACATCATCCCAAACTGTTTTTACCAGAAAATAAGTATTTGTAAAATGGTGAAATGGAAAATACTAATGGGAAAGTTCCCTTCGGTGGATTCTCGTCTCAGCTACATGATCAATCTTTTCTTTGGGATGAAGAATTGAACACAAACAAAAAGTTGTTTAAAAGTTACGTTTTTCTTATTCATTTAATTAATAATTACTGACTCTGAGTTATTATTATACTTTGTGTTTTTACAACACTTCTTATAACTAAGTTTTTTGCTATCCATAACTCATAACATAACACAAAAAGGTAAACTGAACTGAAACTATTGTGGAAAGGAAAACTTTAGAAAAGAAAAGCGTGCAAAACAAGGTTTCCTCTTTTTTGACGTCAAGGGTTAAAACTATTCTATGCTATTCTAGACTTATAGGATTTTAATGCGAAAATCATGTACTTATTTACCTCCTAACGGAAATTATGTTCGTTTTTGCATTTTGACTCATTAAATATTTACTTTACATTTACTTTTTCATTGCAAAGCTCTTTACTTTTTCTTAGTGATTACCTATCTTTCTCTTTCTGGTATATTTTTTTTGTAATAAGTAATTCCTTTTGTTCTCTATTTTATGCCATAGAAATTTACTTGCTTGTAAGCTTAATGAAAGTGTGCGCTTGAAGAATAAAAAGAACATGGACGATCGATGTTAATCAAAATTTCCCAGTTATATCATTCTACTTAGTCATCTTTGTTTCGTCTTTGAAGACAGTCTCGTCAAATAGGCTATAGTTAAGTACCTATTATTATGCGTAATAAATTTATATCTAGGTGAACTTAACAGGACGTATTTTCTTCGGAATTAACAAGAAGAGTACCTTTGTACTTAACCTAAAGTTTAATGCCAAGAAAAATTAATCAAAAGTGTTGTATGTTAGCGTATTTATTATGTTAAGCAACATTC
Organism: Liometoxenus newtonarum; assembly: GCA_030264535.1. Taxonomy (NCBI): domain Eukaryota; kingdom Metazoa; phylum Arthropoda; class Insecta; order Coleoptera; family Staphylinidae; genus Liometoxenus; species Liometoxenus newtonarum. The sequence goes on along the minus strand of JARJEB010009498.1, from coordinate 6,976 downwards.
ATGGCTGCATACATTTGAAGAGTACAGAGCAAAGTCGTTTCATTTAGTGAAAAGCTAAAGCATATTTCAACGGAAGCACGATATTTGAAGTTTTTGATGAATTATATATAGTTTTTAGAAATGCAAAGAGCAAATCGCACAGCACGAATATTGCTTAAAACTAAAACACCACTTTTTTGGACTTAAAATATTATCCAAATACCTACACATACAAGTCACAACTTTGTTAGACTTACAATATAATCCACATACCCACACAAGTATAGGTACTTAGATCAGCAATATATACGATATCTGCAATAATGTTTCTAATTATTTTCTACCCTCGCAAATTGTTACTACAAATATGATCCTGAGTTCTAAATATTAAGTCACTTAAGTGTTTTATGTCAAAAGGCTATCCTGAAGCTCTCCCGCATTTCTCATATATTATTTTCAGAAAGAAGAGGGTTTTATTATTTTTCTATTTGTCTTTCTCTGGTGTGGTGTTTGCTTTGTAATCTTAGGCATTTTTATCGGCTTTAAACAAAGAACGAAAACTCAAATCAGGAAACCATGAATGCATAACTAAGTTCTGGTATACTTATTGCATCAAAAAAGTCTTTTCATCTCTTTTTATCATGACATTCTAAATTTGTTTCAGTTGAACTAACCGGAAAATATTGGAATATCAAGTGATCGAAAAGACGAGTTTATATTCGAGAAAGAAAAGTGAAGGTCCGCATATACATAAGGTAAGTTTAAGAATATTTACTTTTCTATATGGTAGTCAATACTATTGTTGTCTCCTTTTTAAAAGATTTATCTGAAGACACATATTGCAACTCTCTACCCTACTCACAGCCTTCTACATTGATTCCACCATTTTTTACAATATTCTTATAATATTGTGACATCGATTGTTGTTTTGCTTCTTCAAAATCGAATGATCCTCTTTCCAGACTATTTATTTTTTTGTGTCACTGTCACGGTTATTAGATCAACTAAAGGAAATTATCATTTATTTGCTCCTTGTTTGTGAAACTGAAAACTAATATAATGTGGTGTTACATTAGCGTGCGCTGGAGTACATCTACTCCAGTCGGCTTGTGGTGACGTTCTAACCGCAACCCGCTTAAGGGATTCGCAGTAGTTTCTAAACCAGGTTAGGGTAAAAGACTGGTCAAGAGGTAGACATACAAAACAGATGTTTCTATACGGTTAACATATATAGGTAAGTACGTGGTACGTGGTTGACACTGGTGTAGGGGAATAGAATAGACATAGGAAGGCTGTATACATATATACAAAGAGAAAATTTACTTTGCGGTCTTTTTACTATTACCTCAACCGAAACTCAACCCAAAATCAAATTCTGATGAGAGTTTGCTGACCATTTTCACAGTGGTCTGTCGAATCAGTCCTTACTCATAGATGTTGTGTTTGCGGGTCACTTATAATGTTAGATCAGAAATGACCTCAACATCAATCAGATCAAATAGGCAAATAGGGAGATTTTATTTCGGTCATTTCACACCATGGGCACCAAGATTTAACCTCAAAGTTTCAGTGTTTATATATAACACTGAATGCTCTTTGCACTAATAGCTGATCGTAGCTCCAATATTATGTTTGGCTTTCCTCATTCCGCGATCTTGTCTTCCCACTTTCTAAAAGCTAATATTCTAGAACTATTTATACATAGAGTAAACTCGCATATGAAATGAATAAATGTACACCACTTTACTTCCGTCAAGTTGTTTAAACATGGCGTTTATATAACATAGCAACCAAAAGCTAGTTAGAGGTTCTTCGAAGTTTGGTGTACAATCAAGGAAAAGGTATGCGTTTCAAAAAATAAAAGCTGGATTAAATACTGGTACAAGGTTGAGGCAGGAAATGTAGTAACTTTATTTTTCTAGACCTACTCCGTGTATTACTAAACACCCAGTGACTGAATTTCAGCCCATAGCCACTTTATACTGTTACTCATTTTCCTAGTAATTAAAACGAAAATGTAATAACCGGGTCACAAACATTCGCAATGTCTGAAAGTTAATTACAACTTAGAACTACTGCGCTCAGGATATCTCAGAATTATATCTACATATTTTAGCCAAAGTGATCAATTTTTTTTCAGAAAAACTACAGCTGATTAAATTAATACACACAATTTTTCCCAAATATTATAAACCAGCTGAAATTATTCATGTAATCAACTTGTCTCTACAGATTTGAGTAAATTACTCTAAATTCCTGAATTTAGTAGAACTTGGAGCCGGAAGATGATTTGGTTGAAATTTGAATTATTTTACGTTTGTGTTGCTGTTCTATGAAGCTCGACTTGAAATTCATTCATTATAAAGGACCGACAGGTGGTGATGTACGAGGACCATCTAGGGCTGGACTTAACCTTAACGATAACCTCACGAAAACTCACTTTCCTCTATACCCTGATTCTTCCTTTTCCAACCACTATTCGCCAACTCGTTTGCATTGGCCAGAGAAACGACCGGACAGACCTCTCGGTGCACCTTCACCTTGCATCCATCAACATTTCCTTATTATCCCCGTTTGTTCGCCACGTATACATACAAAAGTAAGATCTTGCTCATCCATCAACCAGCCACCGAATAATTCACGAATCCATTAAAATAATTCACGCACAAACGGTGAAAGGAAATGTTAACCTTAACCTAAGAGGTATTGAGATCTAAAGGAAAAAGATGCAGATGTTGAAGATGTACCTACAAGCCAAGAACCTGCCTGATGTGATGAATCTTTGATGAATAATCTTAAATACCTAAACATATGAATATGGTCAAAGAAATTTAAATTGAATTCTGCAAACGTCTTTGGTTCTTTATAACATATAAAATTAAATGGCTGTAACTTGTGAGTGAAATAATATTATTAATTAAGTCAGTCTTATGAGTTCTTTGAGATGTTGTTCTTGTAGCGGGAATGTTTAAACTGTTCGTACATTAAGATTTACAATAACATTAACGATAATTACGGGTTTATTTAAATTTTAGCTACTAACAAAATTGTGCTCGTTTTATTCATGTTCTCCATGGTTTCTAACATTTTGGACAAACATTGCAGATTGGATGTTCACATTTGATCCTTGGGCAATGTAATGTAATAGGCTGTAATTGTGATAATGTTGATCTTTCGGCGTAATTCTGAAGAGAATATCTCCACAGCTAAATAAATACGCAAAAAATTACTCAGCGCAAAGTACAGAAAATGTAGTATCCTAAATTATAAGTAGCTACCAAAAGCAGTTACGCATATTTGACAGAAAAAGATGGCATGCCAAAATCCTTTAAATTAGGTACATTTTATAATTTATGTCCGTTGTAACTCGCAAAATGTACGGAATATGTTTAACAGCAATAATTTAGGTAACTATGCAACTTGTACCTGCTTTCAGGCTTGTGACCTCGACCCAGGGTACTACTTTACGGCCCCAGGTCTAAGTTGGGACGCAATGCTCAAATACACTTGTATTGAGTGAATGTTCACATCGATATGCGAAAGCGAATAATATATGTATTAAATGTTTCGATAGAAGTAAGGAAGAATCATACCTTGCTTACCTGGATGCAAATAATTTATACGTGCGGGCAATGTGTCACCATTCACCATTTGTCAATTCGAAATTAATAATTAAAATATATTTTCTTGAGTGCATTTATTAATATAAAGGAAAACATTAGGCTGTAATTGTGATAATGTTGATCTTTTGGAGTTATTCTGAAGAGAATATCTCCACATCTAAATAAATACGCAAAAGAATTACTCAGAGCAAAGTACGGAAAATGTAGTATCCCAAATTTAAACTAGCTACCAGTAAGCAGTTACGCATATTTGACAGAAAAAGATGGCATGAAATATTAAATATTGCACGTCAGCCAAAATCGTTTAAATTACATTTTATAATTTATATTCGTTGTAACGTGTCAGTTTGGTTTGATTGGTCATGCCAGCATTTGTTCTTCCTTCAAAGCCTAAAATAGTTAATCGTAAGTGAACTTAGGATTTTGCCCATCATGTCGCTGAATAATGCACTCAATGTTAGGCTTTATACAAAGTGTTCAAGTAACAGTCAAAATATCAAAGCTCATTTCATTGGTGCACTTTGTCTTTCCACCAATATCTCTCATTTTTTTCTTCACGCTAAATGGAAAGTTCAACAGAGTAAGGGTATGTATATGTCAAGATAATATATCTACAGATGTAAGCACTGTTTTACTATTACATTACCTTTTAACCTCGATTCCGTCGTAATGCAACTTCGTCTCACCCTTCGCCACGTTCCACTTATGTTAGTCCTGTAGCTGCTGCGACGTTCCATACTCGTTTTTGGTATACATATATGTATGGATTTTAGTTCAAGCAAGCATATCAAATGTGATGGTATAAGGATGTGTGATATGACTTTGTGGTGGCGGCGGCTGCTCAAATGCAGTTAGCCTAGTCGGGTCGACCTGGCATCATTTTAAATGGATAGAATATTGCATAAAGCATTTGATGTGCGCGACACGTGCGCACGAATAACTAAAACATTATTTTCTCTTCATATTGCTTGACATAAAGCAACGATCTTATCACAACCCTAATCCCCATATGTACTCGTACGTAAAACACACATCTATTCAATTAAAAAGCTGCAAACTTGTACAGAATAACTACTAGACTACTAGAGTTAAAAGTTTCTATTTAATGCTTGCAACTCCAGTGCGCGGCTACGACAGGTTTCGATCAACAAAGATCATCATCAGGTAAAAATGATGATCTTTGTTGATCGAAAGCGGTCGTGGCCGCTCAATTGCCATTAAACATTTTTTACTGGAGTTGCAAGCATTATAATTGGGAACACACCGTAATTCTGTCAAAAATTGTAATTTTTCAAAACTGAGATTCAGAATAATATTACCAACTCAATTAAGGAATTGTAATTGAAACCACCGTTGGCAAAACCTTTGTTGTCACATTTATGAACCCCAGATTGAAAAGTTTATGCGCCATCTTCAATTTTTTAATATGATCTGGTGTCATGGTGAACCAGCTGTCATAATTTCTCGGCCCATTTATTGTCTGGTCTAGGACTAATTGCTATTAAAGGCGTGGCAGTACAAACCCTATTTTTCTTAATTAAAATACTATCGAAAAAACACGACAATCCAATTTCCTAAAAAAAATAAAGCCCAGTCTCTCCTTCCACTTTGACCAATTTTAAGCAACTATATTCATTTCATTTTAGGAATATAGAACCAGAACAAGGAAGAATCTCCCAATACTTGGTGTATTTCCTTTTTTCATTAAATATGAACCGATCTGGTAATTTCCTCATAGTGTTTTTCGTTTCTTTATGTTCTGTTCTGTACTCGTCCCTTTCTTCATGTTATTTAATTCTCAGACATCCTTTTCAGTCCCAGTAGATCTTTGTTGTTTCAGAGATATTTTTAGCATTTTCTTTCGCCCTTTATATTTTCCAAGACTTTCCTTTGTCACTTTCACTTTCCTTATCTAAAATTTGGAATGCTTTCAGTCTTAGGACTTTGGTCGTAAGGATATCTCCGCTTCTTTCTCATCAGCTTTCTCTTTGGAGGCTCTGGTGTTGTCTGTGTTTACCCAAGTTACCGCAGTTATCTTACAAAGTACGCAAAAAGGCATATAGTCATCAACCGGAAGACTTGAGGAACGAAAGTGGAAAGACGTGTAAGGAAATAATCGCCGAATACAATGTCGGTAATCAGGCGACGTAAATATGACGAAACAAAAATAAGTCACGCGCGTGTATAAATTTATTCAGCACGTATGTACGTCCCAAAATGTATAAGGATAAGAAACTGTGAAAACTGAGAAGCCTTGGAATTGGAAATAGACTGGGTGTTTCCAAAAATATGCATCAAATATCACAAAAATTTAAATTCCTCACGAAAGTGAAAGATTTTATAGAAAGACCAAGATTTTTCAGCCAGATCGACATCTAGTTTGCTTGCACCAATCACATTCTCGCGTTGGCTTAATTTCTGAGCGGTTCACGTCTTGTCCTTGATTTAACTTTGAGTTTTCTTTGTCTTGTTTCAGTTTGGTTTGCCAAAGAATTTTCTGCTATTTCTTGCGTTAGCTTTTTGGATGTTTGATTCGGTTATTTCTTCCTTATTCCCATCACATCTATGGCGTATCTATACCTTCTATTATCAACCAGAAGAATACGCATGCCATGAAATCTTGGTACTTCATTTTATTTGCTTGTGAAGTGTGTGCACAAGAAAACGTTAATCTTATCAAGACGAATACACGCCGGAAGTTGAAACCCCAAGGAAAAGACTAAGAATAAAGGTTTCGAATGAAGGAAAAAAAACCGAGAATACTCACATTCCTGGGCTATTACAATAGGAAGGAAGATACCTAAGGAAAAGTAAAGATGTGTGCATGTGAAGAAAATGTTGGAATAGTTGAAGATATAGGAAGTGTTTTCGATTTTTTTTGTTATCGTTACTAATTCACTTCTCTGATAGAATTATTTAAACAATTTCGTTTTCCTCCGCTGATTAGTGAGAAAATGTTTATTCGAGTTAATGCTGTTAAGCACATTGACTGTTAAAAACAGTGTTGTTAAGAACATTGACGGTTAAAAACAGGTGGGGCGTCGGGAAGAGGAGGGCGGTGGTCGCAGAACCCGCGAATATTCTCAACTACTACTACTAATTATTAAAATATTTTTTCTAAACCTATTTAGTTATATGGTGATTATTAGCATTTTTAGGTGATTAATGGTACCTATAAATCACTACCGTGAGTTATGGATTTTCATAAATCACTGCAATTAAATAACATTGATCGCGTATTAAAGTTCAACAAGATTTAACGAATTTGAAGTGACCGATCCATCTTATCTATATGATCTAAGATCTCGAAAGAACCCGAAGAATTCCGACAATGGCTCCATGTGTATCACCCGCCATATGACTGAATTGCGCCA
>JARJEB010009490.1:0-14799 GCA_030264535.1 Liometoxenus newtonarum | reverse complement strand
TATATAAATGGGAAAATAACAAAATTCAAATCTCACCACTCACTCACTCTGTCGGCCTGCAAAATTACTTCCCCTTCCAGCCGCCATCTTGGGAAAAATCCGGCATCTTGGAAAAAATCAACAATCTTGGGAAAAAATTTCAAGGTCAAGGTCAAAGTCAAGCTCAATTTGTCTCGGCTCACGTAATTACGTCAAAATACAACTAGCGGACAATTATACTACCTCCGCCGCCGACGCCTTATCCAGAATCGGCTAATCCTTACTACTCATAAGTAACAGTGTAATGATTTAATGATGCACATGTTTTATAATTAATTCATCAACTTACAACATTTAATAGTGATTGTGAAACACCTGGTAGTCTTACATCGTGTAAAAGTATTATTTTTGTTGATATATGTTTTGAAAATTTGTCTTCTACATTCAAAGACTGGATTTTTATTTATCATATCCATTTAGGTCTTAGTTCAAGACCGATATATGCATCCTGTTAAATTGCAAACAACAAAGCAACTGTTCTGGAATAAATAACCGTATTTTTTATTGCATATTTGTAATCTACGTCAAAAAATAATTTACCCGCATTTTTATTTTTTTTAAATATAGTTGTTTATATGCTAAAAAAATTGTTAAAATTAATTAATTCAAAATTCGCGGAAGCCGTGACGTAATCAGGGGAGGTGTAAAATGCGCAGGCGTCACGTCAAACGGTCAAACGGGTCAAACTAAACCAAGGTCATCTCATACGCTTGCGAAAATGTACGAAGTTGTCTCCAACGATTACGTCACGGTGGAGCGAGTTTCAAATTTTGTACAACTATTTTGTTTATTATATTAACAACTAATGAATAATTTTAAAATGTACGATCAATACGGATATTATAACACATCAAATTAACATGTTCATATACAATTTTGTACATTTTCCAATGAGCTGAACATCCCTATTGCAAATGATAAATAATATTAATTTATATAAAAATATAAAGTAGTTCAATAATAAATAAATAAAATGATTTCCGAAATTATTATGAATCTGTAGAACGGAGATAAGTCACTTCGTGACAATATGAAATCAAAAACGATATGTTACAAAATATCGTAAAGCTTAAGTTCTTCTATTCTATTATATGGGAAAATCGTGTGCTGATCATTATTTTAATTTATTATTATTATTGCTTGTACGAATAACTTAACTTGTACATATAAGTTAAAATATATGTAAGATTATGAATAATCCCTACTATTTTCAATTTCACACCCTGTAACTTAATAAATTCTTAGAGGACCTTAACCAACTGCAATATTTTGATGAGCCTGAAATCCATTGATCGGTCTTTAAGTTTTCTTTCAAGAGCTTCGAAATCTACAGTTTCAATCTGAAAAATAATTTTATGAAAAATTTGTTCTATGGTATGATTTAGGAGCTAAATTTATTACAGTTAAACATTTTACATGTAAAAACATCTTTTCCTATTTTCTTATTTCACACACAAATTTTTGATAAATTTGTTTTTGAAGTTTTCAAGACTGTTAACCGAATTTTACTGCTTATGCTTGGGATTCTTTATATATTCAGTCATTGCAAATATTAAACTTTAGATAATCGAATACGTGACACCGGCTTGAAAAGTTAACTCCAACGGGGAAAGTTTAAAATTATATTTCGGGACAAAGAAAGGGAAATAATGCACGTTATCAAAAAATAAATAAATTAAAGAATTCACAAAAATTTCGATTAAATTAAAAATACAAGGACGCAGTTGTCACTTGTATGTTACATTTAATTAGTTAGTGTTATCAAGATACTAGCATAATACTTATAAACATTCTATTTATGTTGACATTCGACAAATAGGGTACATTACTCTGCCGAAAACAGCAATTCCACACTGTTGTGATCGTTCACACTCGTGGGAAATTCACTATTTTCTGGCCTCAATAGCCAATTTGAGAAATCATATTTACCGCTTGGCAAGGATCTATCTTTCTATCACGGAGATTCGGATAAAAATGCGGGGCTAACAAACGTTCACACAGAGCACAAATTGAACTGAATGTACGAAAATCGTAGCTTTCATTTTTGGACCATCCCACCAATGTTTGGAAATCCTCTGTTTGGTGAGCGCTTAATGTTTTCCCCATTAATGTATCCAATGCCAAAATTATTTCCTATAAAATACAATTCAAATTATATTTGTAATTCAGCATTCTTATTATAATAATATTATTTACATTTCCAGAAATTTGTCTTATTTCCGATATTTCACTTGTTCTTTTTGATAAATGTTCTTCATTTTTATCTAAGTCATGGTTGTCCATTCTAGTCCGATGAATATTAAACACGTAATTGTATAATAACTGCAATGGACTTGTTAGAAAAACATGCTCACGAAGATACTCCATTGGTGACATATCTATATTAAATACAACGTGTCATCATAGCTGTCGATTTAAAATAGTTATCTTTCTACGAATGCCATCAAAAGCAAACGTTCACGAAAACCTTTGAGTGCGCAAAGTTAAACTATTTTACAGAGAATGCCCAGATTTTAAGGCGTAGAACTATGTTATTTCCAGTTTTTGAAAAATTTCTGTTCTGCTTTCGCCGAACACTATCAGTAAGTATTTTTTATGGTACTGACTTGAGCATTTTACGCCGATCGAACCGAAAGACCAGAACGTATTGATGAAGCCAGAGCAAAACTCACAGTGCATTTGGCATTTCTTCCCCTTTGATCTTACCCTGTTCATCGACATCGGATGGAACTTTCTTCGTTCGGTTCGTAGACCCGTACTAAGTGCGCTTACTTTGTTCGTTTGGTTCGTTCGCAAATAAAATGCTATATTCCAGTGCTGGCGTATTTTTTTGTCTTAGCTTGTCACGAACCGGCACGCTATCCCATTTAGTTGTGGTAAAATTTTGTGCCTCACTCAGTATTATTACTTTTCAAGTTTGGCGCACCGATGTGCACTGGCCATCTTATTCAGAACCAAAATAACTACGCTTATACATTCATTTTTACAGGGCATTTTGCGTGTGGAACAAATTGCATAACAAAAATTTTGCGGCGAACCAACTGAATTGGTCACACAGCCCGATGTCGGTCCACGGACCATCACTTTGGTCTGCGCTGCTCTAGTCAGTACCCGGCGAATCGTTGATGTTGTTGTTGTCGTTCTGTTTGTTCGGAGTAAAATTCTCAAGTTCTATTTCGTTTGTTGAGTTTGACTCAAGTTCTAATTCTCAAGTTCTATTCTATTCTCGTTCTATTGGTTTGGTTCGTTTTGGCTTTAGATTTGACCAAACGACCTCCTAATAGGTACCGAAACAGCTCCAATCCAGTTAAATATGTTCGATTTTTTCTGGGTTCTGTTTCGGAGCTGTTAATTTTTTCCTCCAGCAGCCTTTATGCACTATCTTTTTTGTAGTAGCAGTTGAGATTTCAACTGCCCCCGCATGCGCAAATTAGATGTTGTGATTGTTGTGGCGACTTAACATCTGACACTTGCAAATAAATTTAACGCGAAAGCATTGTTTATTTCTATATTGGGCGATATAGATAAAGTAGATAACATATACGAAATCGTATTAACTGTTTCAGATGAAGCAATAAGTAAAAATAAATTTGAGTCAAGCTACATATAGATCTGTAATTGAAGAGAGTGACGAATTTGTGATTTGCAGTCCAAGATTCAAAATTTTCAAAATAATTGGTTTGGTTTGGTTTGGTTTTCAAAATAATTGTGGCAAAATATAGTCAGTTACTCAGTTTTTAAATCACATCGCAGGCTGTCGTCTGTCGTCAGATTCGGGGGCAGCTGAAATTAGTTAGGGGTTGCTCAAAAGAAAAATCAAAAGCCACTAATGTATTCGGCGAAAACAGTACAGCAACAACGCCACACTAAATTAAACATATATATGCAAATACTGCTTAAAGAACTGCTTACCTCCCCCATATTATTGGATAATTTTGACAAAATGTAAAAATTAATGCGGGATCGTATTGCACAACTTTTCGAACAAGTTTGTAGGAGACTCCGTTTAATCATGGAAGTATGTAGGACCTTAGTGTATCTCCTTAGATAACATTTTGAAAATACACCTAAATTATGTACAGTTTCCGCATTCTAATAAAAATTAAATCCACGATCGGAAAATTTTACAGAAACTAGTTCATGGTCTAAATTACACACAACTGTTTCGGACTCAGGGATACTTTTAATACCCTACTTAGATGTTTTTGGGTGTAATCCCACACTTTCATATAACTAGCCTCGGAAGGATCGGAAAAGAATAATGTAATCAACCGCATATCAATTTCTTGTCAAAAAAGTGAAACTTTAGACCCCAAAGAGCGTGAATGTTACTTTAGATGTACCTACTTGTTGAAGCATATTTAAATACTAACTGTCGAGAGTTCTAGCGTCCATGGGTAATTCGAACCGTACACTCGAACGTGAAAATTTTCTTGGTAGATTAAATCTCACTTCAGTATTTATTTGTGACAACAATGTAAGTTTTTGTAAATTGTTCAAATCCTCACAGTCATTTTTAATGAGGGGAACAGTTTTCAATGCCTCTTCCAAGGCAATTTTCCTATGTTCATTAAATTCCATATCCACAATTTCTTTCGTTAATTCTCTCCGCAATTCTCGCAAACTATTATAATCAAGAAAAGAATCAACATTAAATTTGCGGTTATTAACCAGTTCATTTGTAGTAAATTTTGGAAATTCATCTATAGTTACAGATGGTCGTGCACTAGGATTCATCTTTTCAATATCTAGACCAGCAACCAGAGTTTCTGGGTCTGTTGAAGTCTGGAAAATCGAAACCCTCGACGAAGCACGACGCTTCTTTCTTTTACGCCCACGTCTTTTAATGTATTCGTGACAATCATCTGCACCAATACTCTCAAACAAAGGACATTTTATTTGATGATTATCAAAATTAATATTTTCCGTATGTAAATGTAATCTGTTATCTTCATCTGGTATATTTGATCCTTGTGGACTCATTTTCTGATTAACTATATGGTTGACCTTATGTTGTATTTTTTCAATTATTACATTTCGACCGGAGACTGCTGGTGTAAATTCCACGTTCATAATACGTATCAAAGGTGTTTCACTCATATTATTATTACCACCATAACAAGAGAGTGTTTCTTGACTATGACTGCGACGTAGATCTAATATTAGTAAAGTTTTTTCTTTCATTTCTGATGTTCGAATTGGTTCTGGCGTGACACATTTTCGTGTAGCTGATGCATGTATATGAGCGCTACCCAAAGTAGGTGCTGGTGTTAATGGACGAGAATCAGTTTCAGTATACCTTCGGAACAACTCTTCTGGAATGATTTTGCTAATGTCAGAGGGTTCCAATAATTTTTTATAATTTTTGCTGAGATTATGTATTTCTGAGTTATTATTTTTGAGTTGAAGTTGATTCAATTCTGCCCTAATTTCGGCCACATCTCGTTGTAAAATTAATGTATTTCCATTTTGCCCCTAAAGTTAATTTGCTATAACAATTTTTATAAAATAACATAAAATTTTGTACCCTATTTTCCTTAGCTTTTTGAACCATTCGTTTGATTTCTGGTATAGCTGGATGATTGCACAATATCGAACATCCTTCGGCATAGGGATTGTAAAGTCCTGCAAACGTTTTCATAACATAGGGAGCTGCAACAGCACTTGGTTCAAAATCAAACTTAACCTGAAACAACATTATTCAACATATGGGGGAATATATAGTTTAACAATCGATACTTTAAATTCGCACCCCACAACTTTCCGACTGTATCCACTACGATTTCATAGAATCGATCGTAAAAGTATCTTTGATCAGAAAGTGATAATGAGATTAATTATGTTTTGGTTTGGTTTGGAAAGTGATAATGAGATTGATTAAGTTTTGATATCACTAAATTTTTGTGCAATTTCCACTTTCCGATCACGGTTATGTGATGCGAATTTAACGCACCGATTTATTTTATATGCACAATAACTTTCATATGCACAATAACTTGTGCGGTGCGAATCCGTACCGATTTATGTTATATAAAAAATTAAATTAAAAATCGATGCTTTAAATTCGCAGCATACAACTTTCCGACCATATACAGTATGATTTCGTAGAAGTCGTCGATTGTAAAAGTAATTTTGATCGGAAAGTGGAATTGCACAGAAATGAGAAATGTAGTGATACGAAAACGTAATCAATCTCAATTTGACATTCCTATCTAAATTACTTTTACAATCGACGACTTCTATGAAATCATACTGTATTTTTTCGGAAAGTTGTGCGCTGCGAATTTAACGCAGCGATTTATTTTATACGTAAATTAAAGAAATAGTAATTTGGAAATGACACACCCAGTATACCTCATATTTAAAACACCCTGTATACGTATTTCGTATATGCTAATCTAATCTCCATATACTTCATACGTTGCATTTCTCGATTTTGAGTATTTACAATGTTAGAGGGTCGCCATGGTAACGGGAATATTCAATTCTAATTTTTTTGTGATTGTTAATAATACGAAAGTTAATGCATTAATATCTCACAAACTATGCATCTGACGTTAAATGACTGCGTTAAATTCGCAGTACACAACTTTCTGACCATATACAGCAGGATTTCGTAAAAGTCGTCGATTGTAAAAGTAATTTTGATCGCAAAGTGGAAATTGTACAATAATTTAAGCTTAAACGTAATCAATCATATCTCCACTTTCCGATCAAAATTACTTTTACAATGGACGATTTTTACGAAATCCTGCTGTATATGGCAGCAGTTGTCCGCTGCGAATTTAACGCACCGATATATTTTATACGCAAATTAAGTAAATAATATTCAGAAAATAAAGAAAATTATTTGAAACACCCAGTATACTGCATATTTAAAACACCCCGTATATTACGAATCACGTATAAGCTAATCTAATCTTCATATGCTTCATAAGTTATATTTCTTGATTTTGAGTGTTTACATTGTTAGATAGTCGTCATGGTAACCACGGGTGTATTCAATTCTAATAGTTTTGTGATTGTTACTAATCGAAAGTATACGAATTAATATCTCACAAACTATGCGGTTTGACCGGAATTTTCTTCACAAGAACGCACACAAATTTTACATTTTAGGAATTAAATTCGCACAAACTATGCATCCTACGAGAAAAAGTTATAGGTATTGAAATATCCCTATAAGAACTTTTTTTGTTTGCCCTTAAAACCCTAATTTTTTTTGACATTTAAATTATTTGCCCTAGTGCCCTTCTTTACCGACCGATTTTGTTATTCGGCAGGTGATATTTGGACGGATATCAACGTACCAAATTTCATCCGGATCTGTTGGTTGGTTTGCCCGGAATCTTGCTCGCAGCAGGCAGACAGACAGACAGCCAGCATAACAAACATTTTTTCTATAAATTGAATCAGAACATTTTTAGGAATATTATACAGACACACACACACACACACACACACACACACACACACACACACACACACACATTAAACACGGTTATACAGAATAAACCTTAACCTTCGGTCCATTGCCCATATTGGGACGATTTGTGAGAATATACAACTCAGAATGGTCAATGAACGTAGCATAAATTTAATGTTGCCAATCGGTTTACAATGTACGCTTGGGCTAATTACAATTGACGCTTCAAGGATATTGTTATGTGAACGTTCATTTGGTCTTATACTCGTAGGTATAGCTTGTATGCCAACGGGCCTTGCTTTATTATAAACATGAAAACAAGGATAATCGGCAAGTTACGCAATCTAGCATATAATTTAAGCTAGTAAACCAATGAACATGCGGTTTGTTCTATATTTATATTAAAATTTTAAGTGAATTAGATTGATTTTGCATTATTTTTTATGCTTGTTTCAAAGCCAAAGGCTGTTAATATTTAGGTACTTGTCTGCTCCATGTTGATTATATGTGCTGATTCACCAATAATAGGTATGATTAATATTGTGGGAAGCGAGAAGATATTAATCGGAAACAATCCATAAAATGTATGATTAAACAGGAAATTGCAGATTAATATTGGCTAACTTTTACATTGGCTTGATGGTAATTTAATTATAAGATTTTTTTAATCCTGTAACTATATGTATAGATATAATATTTAGACAATTCATAGAAATCATCTGAATTTTTCACACTCAATATTCTTTGCTTAGGTTGTTAATTTTGAATGCATTTGTTGTGAAACCGCAAAGAGACTCCTACGCGCTATCAACAACCGCAATTCACTCATATACATTCACTTCCACTCCGGTGACTAGTTAACTCATGGCTCATTCATTCATAAAACAGGAGAGCAACAATTTCTATCATAAATACGATTTTACCATGAAGTTTCTTGTGTCACGACGCACGGGATTATGTGTAAAGCTTTCGAAATTGATTTCATTCATATATTTTCTTTTAAGTAAACTCATTCATTGGAATAAAATCTATCGCATTCATTAACAATCATTATCGTGCGATGCTAATAAACGTGGCAAGTCTTTTTCGTGGAGTTTTCACTAGCAATGTTTTACGTAAATCCAGTCAACACTTGTCTATCTTGCAATTTATAAGAATCGATAACATTTTGTGCAAAAACTTGTTTGAAATGTATTTATATCCTGTAGCTGTTTTGTTCATTCGCAGTTGTAACATTTTGTCAATTGCAAATCTTTATTGTCGTCGGCATAAATGTTGTTCGCAAGATAAAATGTGACGTAAACGTAACGCGTTCAGATAAATAAGTATACGAAACTGACAACAATAGACACGAATGAGAATAGAAGAGACACACTTGTAGCTTGTGATTGTGGACTGTCGAACTTGTTGTCTTCTCTTGCAGCTGGAAAAGAGCCGTTGGTGGTAGCTGTGGGCAGCAGCCGCAGCTATATGTCGGCAGCTTGGCATCGGCACGGGCCGCTCCTCAACGTGTAGGTCGAGCACTTCCTGCGGCTAGAATAAACTGGCTCGGCGTTGAGCTATCGCACGAACGTAAAAACAACCTGTACGTTCGCATATTACTATAAGTACCTATATAGAAAAAATGATGAAGAAAGGGTTTCGTAAATTCGGGAACATGAGGAACTTTTCTGCGGGGGCATTAACGGCCAAATAGGAAACCAACCTTTCTAAATCTTTTTTATCTGAGATACTACGCACGTATGACCAAAGTGCATTGTGCTCCAATGCAAACAAAACAATGATAATCCCGTTTCGTTAATGATGAAAGTTTTTATACTTTGGTTGTTTAATTAAGTTGGTTTATACGCATAGATAAGTAACATTTCCAATTATAAAGTTTTCTCTCTACTGCTGTAAACAAAAACAATTAGCAATAGAACTGAAAAAGACTTAACTCATGTAAAAGGAATTGCGTAGATATATCCAGGTTTTTCTAACGCACAATGTACGTTTAATGATTCTTTTTTTTTGTTCACTAAAAGGCCGAATCTCGTAATTAGCTAAAAGTCCTTCAGTGATGTATGACGAGTTTTTCCAATTTTACAGGGAAACTTACATGAACATTTTATAAGAAAATGAACCTAATTTCGCAAAACATTTCAAATGTTGCAGTCGCTGACAATGGTATTGATAATTATATCCTGTTTAGTAGTCAGCTCTTGTCATGACATATGGCATCTCGCGTAGATGCATATGCCATTAGTTTTATTTTTCTATAATCTATATGATCCTAGATCCAGTTAGTCCTCTATGTCCTGCAATTGTAGCGATTCAAAAGAGTATTTTACATACGTGGGTTCCTCTTTCGAAAAGTGTAACCCCCTTTAAAGTGGGTGTGAATTATTACTTGATCTCACCTTAGTCACCTTCATTATCACCTCTTTTAGACTAACGAATGTTGACCATAAGTTGACAAGTCAATATGACATTGATAAATTTATTAACTACATAAAAAATTTTGTATAGTAAAGGGCTTCAATGAGGTCAAAAATCAACGTGTATGGAAAATGTTAAATGACTTGGATTATAGAATGCGAGAGTAAAATCATTCTACTCACATCTATACTTCATTTGGTTTAATCTGAATGTTTTCATATTCAAGTCATGTTTAATTAGCTAACGCCTCATAACTTTCCTTGTTTTAAAATAAACGCACCAGAAAAAGCATGAAATTGATCGAAGATTTTATGTTTGATTGGCTGTGTTACTACATTTCGAGATTTTGATACCAACAATCCAATCCAAAATCATTTCTTATCAAAATCCGAACTTAAATATAAATAAATATTAATCCAAGAATAAATTTGTAATCATATTGTTAGTGGAGTATTGAGCAAATAAATTACTATTATTTGCATTTTACCTTCAGTTATTCTCTGTTTGCAAGACTCCTGTCACAGTAGTGAAAAGTGAAAGACAACGTTTCACATCGTCAAATATCCAAGAGGCCCATTGCAAAACGCTTCTTTAAATCTTTATGTATGTTTATTGCTCGTCAATATCGGTACATGTATGTATATGTATGTAGCATCGCACCTTCGTTATAGTTGCGTTCGATTTAAAAGTCTAAGGTGAAAACACGGCTATAAAAGCCGCTCATTAAACAAATAGCCTCCGAAACGATGCCGCGAGCCATCCAAGGCGCCACCATTCTCTTCTCATTTCATTCATGACGATGACAAACATTCGTTCTCGCCGCGGTTATAGTTGCGAAACAGCACATTTACCGATACATGTCCGTCCGCGATCCGTTCAACTCCCACACACGCCACTTTATCATTTCGTATTGCGTTCTCCTCCTATCTATACATTATATAGCCTAGACTGGACGAAACGCAAAACTTGAGAAATATGTGAAAGTCAGAATATCTGATTTATAAAACAACTTTACACATCGGCGAAAAGTAGAATTTCAAACATTTTTGGTGCCAAATAGCTTAGTGTGTATGCATTTTATATAAAAATGTCAGCTGAAGGTTCCCCAAGGCTGATGATATATTCATTCAAAACGCGTGCAAGCTTTTTCATTCATAAAACAAACACAGTTGTACGTTGTGAAGTTGTATGTAAGTATCTAGTAGTAGAGCAACGACTGTGAAATTGTTGTGAAATAGACCATTAACTTTTATAAATGTTAATTCACTATTCGCTTTGGCAGATTAAAGAACGTAGGATTCGGACGCACATATACATACAACAAACTGGACGATAGCAAACGATTTCACGGTTTACGATTTCACGCTCTGTTTTTTTTATACTTCTTGAATCAGGCGACAATTAAAAAGAAAAAGAATATCATTCTTAATAACGCAATAATCGTCTTCTAATCAAATCATCGCGTGGGCCTCGCGTCCTTCGTTTGCACACGTTAACTTCTTTTACAATATATTTTTACCCTTCCTTGCTTCTTGCAAGTAGTAAAAGGCATTTTATGCCTTGTCCTCTTTAATATAGGTGGGTGTCCTGCGGTTTATGGGATCATGTTGTATATATATATATAAAAATGAAATATAAGCAGTAGTAAAAATGTCCCATCAACTTCTTCTGGTTGTCTCGTATTGGTTTGTTGCATCTTTAGTTACCGCTGCAGCTTGCATGTGTGTGCACACATATCGCTTACGGCCGCTTAAATTCATTCCCAAAGGGTGTGATTCACTTAGGAGTATAATTTATTACGAATACAGGTGAAATCTCATATACCTACGTTATGGTGGTCTCATATGTTTGTTACGTTGACTTTTATTTCATTCCCTATAGAGCAATGCTAGATTTGATTTTATATCAAGCACTTAGTTATTCAAAGAAACATGACAACAGTAAAGTTGATAGACGTAAAGTAGAAAAAGAATTTAAACGTAGTACTTATGTATGTACACTGTTCCAATATAGTAACGAAACGACACACCCTTCTTTCGTATTGTTGCATTTTTATGAAAAAACAAAATCTCGTTTATTTTATTAACATTATTATATAAATTCTGTTGTGTTCCTACAATGGCTTTGTAAACTTTATGTGTATTTTCACATCACTTACTTACCTTGTTTATAGACATATTTTAAACGTCCATGCATTCAACTCACTTCTTATTGTTTTTATTTTTTCCTAAATGTGTTTTGTTAGTACAACTTATTTATTTGATTCAATATTCCATTTGATTTCTACACCAATAAAATTGGTAAATCAATCGACTACAACTGTGTTCAGTTCTAAAAACTTGAAAATTTCTTGTTTTCCAAAGTTTTATTGTATTTATTTTAATTTTATCCTTATCGTATCGTTTGCAAAGATTTAGGTATGAAAGCGTGGCACACTTCATTACGTTACGATTCGCGGATCGAATAAATACATAATTTATTTATTTATATTGACATCATTGTGTCGATGCTCTTATTACTTTTAGCTGATATCAAATGCGAATAGTTATGGTTACAATAGTCTCTGATTAGAATTTATATCGATCGTATATAAGTGGACAAAACGACGCCGACATAAAATCTATTTGTTTATTTATTGTGTCCACACGCCTGACACTTAACAATATAAGGAGACAATCAATGCAACTATATACTACTATGAAATAAATAATTCACTAAATGCATTATTGCAATTGTTGCTTGTGATAAATAAGTTTTCTCATAAATTTATGAATCAATTGACCACAAGAAAAAAAAAACCTACAAAAATAAATGAAATGGAAGAATGGCCAACGCATTTGTTAATGTACTAAACATTTTATTAATACGTTGTAAAAGTTTTATTGACACTCGCAAAATTAAAGTTGTGCCGCCGCTGCCACAAGCACATCTAATAGATAAGGTCGCACAGCAAATTGACAATAAAATGTTACGATCGTTCACATACGATTAATTAATTTAATACGTACAGGCATCATCATCATGATTATTATTAATTCCCAAATATATACCTACACAACACTTAAAAGGCGCGCTTAAGGGGTACTTTAAGCATTACTCTTTCGCTTTGTAAGTACATACCTGTAATGCAAGTTATGTTTTTAGTGAAGAGAAGAGGGTATTTTTTCGTCTTTTATCGTGTTAATAGACATTCCATTAAGTATTTAATAGCTCGGATATGCATATGGCTGAAGAGCCAATCTAACTAATAAGGTTCGAGCGCTTTTACAGATAAACTAAGTACAAAAAATGAAAAATTAAATTTAAGCGCGGAATCCGAATGCAAGTTTTCTATCAAACATTTAATTAAGTTTTAAATAAAATTGCAAAAATTCTTAATAAATGAAATAAAATAAAATGTATTATGAACTGTAGATACATGACACAATGTTTCTGAGCCTTTGGAAGACAAAGATTGACAATTTGCCTCCGCCACCCGCCTTGACCTGAAATGCCACAAAAGTTGTCGTCCAGTCTAAATACAGGTTGTTGCAAAAACACAACGAATTTTGATAAAAACAACCGTGCAAGATACTTACCTACAATTCACGTTTTTTTTTGCTCAATCAGTACCTACATTTCGGCTACAACTAATAAACTATAAAGTAGTAGCACCCGATAGCGAAATATGTAAGTAATGCAATATGTATATTGGTACGCGCGGCAAACATTTCGGCAACATAAACGAAAGTTCCCCATCATATATGGAGTGAAATCCGCATTTATTTCAAAACTTGTTGGCGTCGTCGCTGTTACATGCTTCAACTTCTTTTGCTGTAGTCATTTTATTACAAAACATATTTTTATTAAATTCCGCAACCGAAATGAATCATTAATCTAATAAAAATAAATTACTTTGATGATCCATATATAAGAACAAGTTCAAACGTTGATATTCTCATTATAACATTAATTCATCAACTTTATTAAATAATCTCTATCCACATGCACGAGTTGGGTAATTCATTAAAAGGTGTAGATTTTTTCATCTCGATCTAAGATATCATTCATGTAGGTATAGGTACAAATAATTAGCGTCGTTCGGAAAAGATAATGAGGGCATTTAATTACACCGAACTGTGGAAATACGTCGATTTCATATTAAACCTTCACCCAATTAAACTGGCAACAGTATACTCGCGCTCATACTACCTACCTATATAATCAATGTGCTACCGGAAGGATCAAAGTAAGCTTAACTCTATAAGATTAACAATTATCACTAGTTTTTTCCCGATACCTTTTGCCGTTCATTAATAGGCATTTTTATCAACTTGATTAACTTGAAATTTTGTTTGTCGTTTCTTAATAACAAACAATTTATTTTCTTTAGCGTTAGTGCCACTTCTCTTGTTTCTTCTTCCGAGAATAATAAGATAAAATCCTACTTAACGAGTAAAATATTGAATAATTAATAACACCTCTCTCGTGACCACCAGCTACCGTCTCGTTTCATCAATATATCAAAATGTTTCGAGTTATATTTTTCAATTTAATTATAATCTCAACTTACAGGTAGGTAGGTAGGTACTGGTGCTGCATTAATGTACGTGTACCTGATTTATCATAAGCCTTGCATTAATTGGAAGCTCGATAATTTTATTGAAGTAAAGTATTAATAAACTGTGAAGAAACAACGGCACCGCAAATGGGCGACACATACTAGTTTAACGAGATGGAAATAAAAAAAATGGACGCCGATTAGCATATTCAACCATATCCCTCTGCATACATACCTACGACGCGTGTGTTCCTAATGTACACGGTAAAAAATCTTCACCGGTTTAAAATACGTAGAGTAAGATTTAAAACTATCGAGTGAATATTATTCACTATATAGAGGTAAATATCTGTATATAGAGTACATTTCAACATAT